>JAODAL010049362.1:0-28248 GCA_025379985.1 Phyllomedusa bahiana | reverse complement strand
CCTTTGGGGGGGTATAGCATACTCTAATACAAAATCAGGGGACACAAAAAAAATAAGTAAAACATCAAGGTTATGAATTTTTTAAAATGCATTATGCTAAGGAAATATGAAATTGAGAGCCAGCAGCTAGGGAGGGGCGGGGGGATGTTCCCTCCTGATCCCCCTATATTAGGTACAGGGGGCGCAACTCTCCCCGGCACCCTTGCGGGGGTTTCCCCTGGTGGAAGCTTGCCGAGAGGGACCCCTGGGAGTGGGCAGCGTAAGCAGCTGATGGTCACGCTGCTTAAAACTTGCAATCCCATGTGAGCGTCGGACGGGAGTGCGGAAAAGGGAGTACTCTTTTGTTATTTTTAAAAATACTTAAAGGGGACATCATGGATCAAGGGGCACTCACTGGCTAAAGGGGGCACCACTGGTAAAAGGGGGGACACTGGCTACAATGGGGGCCTGGTACAAGGAGGGATCCTGGCTCAGGGGGACCCTGGCTAAAGGGGGGGAACTGGTACAAGGGGGCACCGGCACAAGGGGGTCCTGGCTAAATGGGGGCACACTGGCTACAATGGGGGCACCTGGCAAAAGGGGGGCACAGGCTCTTGGGGGCCCCTGGTACAAGGGGGGATCCGGCTACAAGGGGGGCACCCTGGTACAAGGGGGCACACTGGTACAAGAGGGGCACCCTGGCTAAAGGGGGGCCATGGCTACAAGGGGGGCTCTGGCTCAAGGGGGGCATCGGGCTACGGGGGGGGCACATGGCTACAAAGGGGCACCCTGGCTACAAGGGGGCACACGCGCTACAATGGGGGCACACTGGCTAAAAGGGGGGCACCCTGGCTCAAGGGGGCTTCTGGTAAAAGGGGGGCACATTTGGCTAAAAGGGGGATCCTGGCTACAATGGGGGCCACTGGCTCAAGGGGGGCATACTGGCTAAAAATGGGGGCTCCTGGCTCCCAAAGGGGGGCATCCTGGCAAAAAAAGGGGGCACATGGCTACAATGGGGGGGCACACTGGCAAAATTTGGGGGCTCACTGGTGAAGGGGGGCACATGGCTGCAAGGGGGACCCCAATGGCTGCAAGGGGGGATCATGGTTTCAGGGGGGCATCACTGGCTAAAATGGAGGCAAAAGGTACGGGGTGGGCTTTGGCAACGGGGTGGGTTCTTTGGCTCGGGGGGGCATCTCTGGCTACAAGGGGGGCATCACTGGTCGGGGCATTACGGGTACGGGGGGGCATCTTGGTACAGGGGGCATCATGGTACGGGGGATTACTTAACGGGTGCATCTACTGGCTACAAGGGGGGGCACACTACTAAAGGGGGGCACCGTAAAAGGGGGGCATCTCTGGTACGGGGGGCATCACTGGTACGGGGGGCATTATAATAACGGGGGCATCTACTGATAACGGGGGGCATCAATGGCTTAGGGGGTTCGGGTACAGGGGTTTCACTGGCTCAGGGGAATCAGGTTCAGGGGGTATCTGGCTATAGGGGGATTACGTGGTACAGGGGCTTTAATTGCTCCCATTGGATGCTTAGATGGGGTTTGTATAGAGTGGGAAATTTGGGGTAGAAAAGTGTGATAAATGAGGAGTCTTAAAATTTGTTTTGTAAATTTTACAGTAAAGAGTGGGGTGTTTCATGGCGTTGGGCAGATGGGGGAGAAGAAGAAGGGGAAAGAGAACAACTCTTCAGGCGTTCTGTGGTCACTAGTTTATAAAACCTTAAAAACCTTTTATGTGTGCAGGCTGTGTTAGCGGGTACCCCACTGTATGTGGTAATTTTGGTTTTGAATTTATAAGGGTTTTGTATTCAGTAAAGGCTTTGTGTATCATTCATTTCTTATGTGGTGGTGATTTTGTGGTCAAGTGGGGCTGTATTTAGTCACTTGTGGTGATTTTTGTGGTCAGGTGTGGTAGTTATTCGGTACTGTGTGTGGTGATATGTGGTTTTGGGATTTGGTTTGTGTAGCGTGTTTTTGGTAACTGTATGACAATTTTTTAGTGTTTTATCGTAGTTATTGTGGTAAGCTTTTGTATATTTTAGTCTGGTTGTGGTGATACACTTGTTTCTTGTGGCAATTTGTTACATGGGGGGGGGGGGGATTTTTCACCTGCCCCTGAGTGAAAAAATTGCTAGGAATGCCCCGTGTCGTATCTCAAAGCGTAGGAGGGGGCTTGCCCTTTTGCAAACAGCTAGCGAAATTTTCTATTTGTTACAGAGGGCAGCATACTTTTAGCTGTGATCCTTAGAAACCAGTTAGTCGAGATTTGCAGTTTTAGGTAGTTAGGGAGGGGAATTTTAAAGGAGCATTACCGCTGTAAAGTACGGGGGGGGGGGGGGGGGTGGGGGAACACAGACAAGTCTTTAAAGAATATGGTATTGCATTGCAATAGCTTTATTATTAAAAGTTTACGTTGAAATATTACTTGGATATTGGGGGCCCGAACTTTATATTAGGATACAGATCTTTTCTAATAATGCAGGTCTATTTGTTAGGTGCAAAACTCCACTTTTATTACAGTATCATTTCAGATGGTGTTGTTTTCAATTTTCCAGTTCACTTTGTTGATGGGTCCTTGCAGTTAAATTTAATCCAGCAATTTTGAGTCACACAGGTTGATAGGTGCCAAAAATACTTCTATTTTCCGTATAGTTTCGATACGTGTTTTTTTTCACTTTTGCCCAGTCAGATTGTTGATAGAGGTTACCTTGCAGTTAAATTTTAACCCCGCAATTGTGTGACCCAAATGTGAATTGATAGGTGCCAAAAATACCTTTTATTATCCGTATACATTTAGATACGTGTTTTTTGATTTTGCCCGTCCAGATTTTTTGATAGAGCCCCCTTGCAGTTTAAATTTGAAACGAATTTTGTTTTGATTAGAGGGATTTGAGTAGCTGTGATTGCCGTATTTTAATAACAGGACGTTCCAAAACTCTTCCATACCTCTCAAAATTTTATCTTCTTGAACATGGAGCGAAAAAATGCAGGTGGGTAAGCGAGCAAAAGAGGGAATTAGGACATGGAGGTAAAGGTACGAGAGACAGGTGATCCTTCAGTGCTGGCGAACACGCAGCTAGGCGGATTGTCGGTTGCAGGACGTCAGGGCCTGTATCTCGGGGGGTGTGAATTAGTAGCCGCAACAGGTGCCAATCTGTCTTTCAGTGGTTAATGCAACCTGCGTCCAGCAGTCATTACCTCCTGCGTTCCCATTCGCCAGTCGCTATCAGAGCTCACTATCTCATGCAAAAGACTTGCTTGTATTTACAAGTTCCTCAATACAGATGATCTATGCAGTCATGTTTACAAGCAGTTCTCGAGTCACTCATGAAGGTCGTTGAAAGTGCTAGCCTGTTCGAGATATATAGAATAGATGTGGTGAACGCAAAGCTCAGGTCTAGTTCTCCACTCCTCTTGTAGGATAATCCAATTTTGTCTTATAGACCGTTCTTTGATTGGACATATATTTGCCCAGGTTGCGCGCGTCTGAAGGATGTAAAGACTCAAAGAGGCCAAAGAGGAAAGATTTAGTTTGCTCTCTGAACAGTTAGTTCCCCGTTTACTGTATCGCCATCGCAGAGGAGGAGAAGGGAAGGAAACACGGTTCTGAATCGCGGCACGCATAAATAAATCGATGGACGTAGAATTGACCGTGACGGCTCGGTCAGAGGAGATAGAACGATCTTGATGCGCAGGATCTCCGTTGTGTCTTGGCGCATTGTAAACTCTTTTGTGCAGTCTCCGTGGACGATGCTGAATGTCAAGGAGCAGACTACCATAGTTCACCTGTTGTGTGTTGATGTTGATGATGACGACAGTGCGGACCTAGAACGCTGTGGTTATATTTTCAGCAGATTTTTGCTTTGCTACGTGCGCTGTCATAAAGTACTGGACGAGGAGGAAGACGATGGTGTAGTTGTCAGTACAGGGTTCTGCCTCAGAAAAGAAGGGACGAGGATTACATCTCTCGGTCGCTAGAAGTCGTATCGATTGATTCCGCCAGTGCACGTCAGACGCGGTGAAAACCCCACGCTCCTACGCTTATCAGCCGTACATTAAAAGGTCCAGGACCTCCTCTAGCCTGGGGCCTTCTTTGAGCAAGCGCTCTCTGATTTAAACACAGCGCATATGTCATATGCCGCTTTGCGTAAAACGCATAAGTTAGAGGCAAAGAAACCTTATGGTGTTTAACACCACTCAACAACATGCTTAGTAACATGAAGCAGAGATGCAGATGAGTGAATGGAGGCAACATTCGGTCCAAAAAAAGGCACAGGACAACGCACGGGCGCTCTAATCACTGTCTACACCTCTGTCTCACCACATACTCTTCTCACGCGCCACACCAAAGGGTTTCACTCAGCTGCACATGTCTCTCTGAGTCGCATGATAAGGGATCAGCCTTCCGCTTCAGCCTCACAACCGTCACCGGTACGCCACCATGCACCACCAGAGACCCATCCTTCCCCTTTCTCGCTTCCGAACTAGTGTGACGTCCTGCACACTTATACAGCGGCCTGTCTAGCAGCCAGCCTTCTGTCTTCCAGGTTTTGGTGCAGAAGAGACAACACTTTAACCCAAAACCTACATCCTCCAAAGCCTAAAGCCTGGAAATGTCGAGGCATTGCCAGGCTTTTTGGCCTTGAATGTTGCCTTTACGTCTTGGTGGTACACAAAGATGGGGGTTCCGCCTAGGTCATGCCTTTACCTTAAGCCCCAATACCAGATGACCATGCCAGGCTATTTCTTTGCCAGAAAAACGTCCCTGCACATGCATAGCCTCGTGTCTCGAATTCAATGCTGCCATTTTCATGCATACATGTGGCCCGGAAACAGTACATACATCAATGACCAACAATAAAATGGACATAGTAAGCGGACCCAAGGCCGCTGTATATCTCTGTGAAAGCTCTCTGTGGTGAGGTGGGTGGATGTCTCTGGGTCGGCGTGTCGGGTGGCTCTCAGGGACTCGGCGCAATGCTCTTATCAAAAAGACAGCGGATGGTGCAGGGCTCTTTCCCCAAGGTCCATGATGGTTTGGGGGGCATTCACGTGCCCTGAGAAACCAGGCCAGTGTTGAAATTTAATCTGTCTTGGAGACCGTCCACACACACGTAAAGGAGATATCAGTGACGGTCTCAGATACGAGACTCGAGCGCTGGGCTGGGTGACAAGAAACCTTGTGCACAGGCAACGGTGGTGTGTGATAACGGTCGAAATTGTGGCCGCCCTTAAGATTCGGTAGTGCTGGTCAGCAATCCTCTATTGCTGGCAAATAGGTCATGATCCTTGTTCGTCCAGAAATTACAATAAAGAGCTTCCGGGTTCTGGACTGCCTGCTTGAGGAAGGTCGAGGTCTGTTGTTCGCACTTCCGCATGCGCACCTGCTGCGTCTCAGCCTGGCTGCGTTGCTGCGTCAGTCGGCCTCCCGTCAACCGTCTCATTGTTGACTTGGCAACTCCTGGAATTTACACCCTCACACATGCTCCAGCGATTGTGGGCAGCAGCGCTCATTGCCACTTACGCAGTAGAAGTGACACTATAGGAAGAATACTGACATGCAGCGGTGCGGACCTCGGGGGTGTTGATGCCACCGAGGAGTGGAGGTCAGGTGATAAGAACTCTGCACATCCTTGCCAGTTTGAAGAAGCCACCAAAATGGTCTTTGCGGACAATGAACTTTGTCGAATGGGCATTGCTGGTGATCTTAGTTCTGGAACGATCGTTGGACACTCTGAAACAACAGGTCCCGCCAGCGACGGAGGAGGGACGGGACAGAGACTGCACAGGGCTCTAGTGAATGGTTGGCGCATCAGCTTCAGTGTTTTTTTAATTGGCATCTATATCAGGCAAGTCAGGGCTGTGTTGAAGCTGTGTCGGAGGAGCGGAAGGAAGAGGAAGGAGGGAAGGAGGAGGTATTCCTAGGGCACCACCGACGTTACCGCAGTCCCTGCCTTGGAAAGAGGTGGCGCGAATTTGAGGCGGGGAGGAAGATGAGGAAGATCAGTTTGCTAGTGCCCTCGACCCTGAGGGACAGGGAATCAAGGCTCCCATATCTTCCAACTGAGTGCCTGGTTGCTCACTTCCTCCAAACATGATATGCATTTAGGCATCAAAATGTACAACAGTTATTGGGTGGCTCACCTCCCTGGATCCGATACAAAACAAAACTCAGCACTTTCCTCCACCCACCCAAATAGAGAGTAAAATGCTGGAAATGGAAGACCTTGCGGATTGTTCAATGAGGAGACATCTGTTGTGTCTGCTTCACGTCCTAAATTTCAACGGTGAACAACATCAGCGACGTGTGTGACGCAGTAGTGGGAAAAGTAGCCATAGCGGCCAAGAAGCTTTAGCAGCAGCAGCAGCAAGAGTGGCAGAAGGTAACAATGGGTGACCGCTCTGGCAATCTTTATTTACACCTCACCAATAGCATGCAATGCAGGGACACATTCCAACACATCAGAGACCAGCTTTAAGATCATGGTGCCCCAAGGACTATCTGCGTGTTCTCAACACCGATGTTTTTGTTATCATGTTCTAGGACACAATTAGGACTTCTGGTTATCCAAAATGGGACGAATGCCCGAGCTCGGTACGCCAGCCTTAGAGGTGTTGTCCTGCCTCCAGCAGCAAAGCGTCATTTCTTAAGCGGACCTTCAGCACAGTCATGGAGAGGGTCATTACAGGACAACGCATAGGCTTGACAACAGATAATGTGGGTTCGTTTGACTGTTATTCAAGATAAATCAGGCATCGGTTCTCTGATAATGTTGCTGGCCCAATTTGACGAGGGGTCTACACGCGATATAGTTGTCGGTTCTACTTCCATTTCCATCTTCAAAACAGAAATGTCCTCTTGACCAAAATATTTTTTTTAAGGTCATTTCTTACTGCAATTTTTATTCTCTCGGTTCCCAACCAGTTCATTTTGTGGGTTTTGCTGTGAGGAGATGGTTAAAAGACAGCAAAAGGTTTCACTGACAAACAACTCGTATTCCAGGTTATCACTTTTATTTTTAGAAGTTTTCGCGATTGTAATGGTTTTGATGGTATGTTGCTGTGAGTTACAGCTAATAATTAGTGGTCCATTTGGAACAGATAATGTGGCTTTAAGTGGATTTCTCACATCACTCAATTTTTAATAGTGGCTGAGGAAGTCATATTAGTATCATTTTTTTGGGGTCATGTTGCTGTGAGATACAGCAATAATCATTGGTCCTTTGGAACAGAAATGTATCATCGGCTTTTTGAGTTGGCTTTCTCCCTCAGCAATTTTTAAACAGTGGCTGAGAAGTCATTTCTATAATTTTTGTTGTTCTTCTGCTTGAATGCAGCCACAATACTTGGTCCTATTCTAAAAAATGTTGTTTCTAACAGACATTTGTTCTGTCCACTCAATCTGTCACAAGTGGCTCATGGGTCATGTTTATTGAATTTTTTGGGGGCATTTTGCTGTGCATGCAAGCATTTACTACAGGTCCTATTATAGAAATAAAAAATTGTTTCTTAAACGGACTATCTTGTTCTTCACTAATTGTCAAAAGTGGTCATGGGTCATGTTTTGAATTTGTAGGGGCAATTTTGCTGGGACTCGATGGAATTGCTGACTTTTAGATACAGGTCTCCTATTATAAAAAAAATGTTGGTATCTATCAGACATTGTTCTTAACCATTTGTCAAAAGTGGCTAAGGGCTCATGTTTTGAATTTTTTGGGGGCATTTTCCTGTGACATGCAGCTATACTACAGGTCTCTATATAAAAAATGTTGTTTCTAACAGCATTTGTTCTTCACAATTGTCAAAAGTGGCTCTCATGAGTCATGTTTTGAATTTTTGGGGCATTTTGCTATGAAATGCAGATAGAATACAGGTTTTTTGTAAAAATGTTATGGTTTTAATAGATCATTTGTTCTTCGACAATGGTCAGGAGTGGCACAAAGGGTGATGGTGCTGTCAGAAACAGAAATAGGTAGGACACTTGTTAATGGTACAATATTTGAAAAAGGACTTGTTTTTTGCAAGATCTTTAACTTAGCTAGCATGTATTGAGACAACCCATTTAAATACAATTAAAAAAGGAAACAAAGACATGGTGGGATTCATCCTATTAAAAAATATGTCGGTTTCTAGAATAAGTACTAAAAAACTCTGAATGTACAAAATAGTGGTAAAAAAAATTTCCTCATGAATTGTACAAGGGAGGTACAGGAAAACTTGTCCAGATGTAGGTTATTCAGAGGGACATGGCAGTATGGAGCATGGGACAGAGAACAAAGGAAAAGGAGACAATATTCCTCCAGCACCGTTGTGTATTGAAAATGAGAAAAAGAATGCCAAGATAAGGGCACCTGGGTGCCTGAAACAGGAGCAAGTTAACCACAGGTATTTCCTAGTGTAGCTCAATTGGTCCACACTCATACGGAGGGGCAAGGCGTACCCAGGTCTTGACTTGTACTGAGAAAGCTTGAGGTTTACCTTCACACTTCGCTTCGCACTCTGCTTCACACGACTATTTTCGTTGCTGCGTCATAAGGGCATTTTTACTGTGTTTAATAGTTGTCGGACGCGACGCTAGCCTGGGCTCTAACCACACCCTACTGTAAGTCTGGCACTGGCAGCGGATACCCTCAGTGTAACAGATGAGCTGAGGCCAGCCACTGGCTCTCACCGTTAGGGTGCCAATCAGGAGAGCTTCACTTTCTCTAAAAAAATCTGGATTTTGAAATAGGTGATTTCTGTGAGGTTAAGTAGTGTCAAAAAGGGCCACGGGCTTGGAACAAATTGCACAATTTGAGGCTTAAAATTTTCTGGGGTGGAGTCACTATGGGGTCGAATCATTTGATCTCCAGGGGAGTCTGTACCTAAATCACTGAAGGAGGATTTGAGGAAAATGAAACATTGAATTGATTGGCTGAATCAGTCTCAGAAGCCAGGAGGGCAAATGTCTTTTCAACTAAGAAGAGGTTTTGGGGGTGATTAAGACATTTTTTATTAACTTTATGGGGTGTGCGGGACGAATTAAAACATCTACAGTGTAAAAAATACCTTTAAAAAAACTGCAGGGAGGGGGGTATGTTGTATGTTATCACAACTTGAAATAAAAGCATAAATGAATAATAATTGTAAAACTATAAATAAAACTTCCCTAATTAAATCTGTATAACAAATGTCAGTTACCAAAAATATACTAAATGACAGTCACTGTACGCAAAATAGCATAGTGCCACTGTGTAATTTGGGTCATGAGGTTTGGGGCTCATGCTGTGGCCCAGGACAGGTATTAGTCAATGTCCAGTGAAGCTAAATGGTGGTTTGAAAGACTCCTATTTCGGCCACTTTTTAATCTGTGGGTCAGGACAGGTTTAATGGTCTTTTCTGCGGTACAGGACAGATTATAGTTAATGTCCAGTTCAACTAAAATGGTGGTTGAAAGACTCCTTTTCCCGGAACTTTTTTAATTTGGGAGTTCAGACAGGTTTAATGGTCGATACTGCAGTCAGGGACAGGTATAGTCAATGTCCAGTTTCAACTTAAAATGGTGGTTCAAAGCAATCCTTTCCAGAACTTTTTAATCTGGGGTCAAGAAGGGTTTATGGTCATACTGCGGTAAGGACAGATATAGTTAATGTCACAGTTCATTTAAATGGTGGTTGAAGACTCCTTTTTCGGCACTTTGTTAATCTAGGGTCATGCAGGGTTGGGGTCTCATGCTGCGTTCAGGACAGGGATATTTCGAGGTCCAGTTAAGTAAAATGATGGTTCAAATATACTGACTTCTGACACTTTTTAATTTGTGGGTCATGCAGGTTTAAGGGTCATGCTGTGGTGCTAGGACAGGGAATAGTGAATGGTCTGTGATTTTTTTCTGTGGCTTTATAACCTAAGTGTGTTGCCTGAAGTTGTGCACATATCCATTTGACTGTTTTGGATGTTAATTCAGCTTACTCCATCCATGTTTGGGTGTATGAATTAAGGTGTTGTTCCTCTACCATTGATTTAATGGTTTTCGGCGATAATCTTTTATCGACTATGGGAAAATTCGTCTTGAAAATTTCCCGGGATATAAATATAAAAACCCGATGACGATAGTCAACGTAATCGTTATCACTGAAACTTTATGGGGAAAAAGAAAGGGAAGAAACCAGACGGGGGGCACCAAACAGAAAGACTGACATCTTCCCCCCGGGAAGCAGACTTCGCCCGTCTTCCAGTAAAGCCAGGAGCTTTCTACTCCCAGCCAGGGGAGCCCAGTAAAAACAAAAGAGGAAGACCAGGCGCCATAAAAACCAACCCTTCCCCTATGTAGTGCCTCCCATTTGAAGGGAAAAAGGGCTTGGTACAAAAAACTAAACCGGATCCGGAGGTTCTCCCCTGACAGAAGGAGGGAAAAAAGAGGTTTTCTCCAGATGGGACCAGAGGAGGTTATATTTAGCACCAAGGCGGCACCCAAAAAATTCCCGGCCCAAAACCGGATTTCAAGAAGGCCCGGGAAAGGCTTAAAACTGGATTCCGCCCGGGAAATCACTAGAAGGGGAGGGTTCAAACGAGGAGAGGGCTTGCTCTCACCCAGGAATGCCTCTCCCACAAAGCCTAGCTGCGTGCGCTTCCCCGGGCAAATGGGAGAAAAAGGCAGGGGCCGGCGGAAAAGTTTAGGGTGGAAAATAGAGGCATTGGTTTTCCCACATTTGTCGGGGACAGCTCCCGCGAGGTCAGGTGGGCTCTGTCCCCCCCTTTCATGGCCCCAGGGGGAGGGGAAACAGGGAAGGCGACTGTTGCGGCCCTTTTGGAAACAGGAGCTAGGCGAGGGGAAAAAGAAAGGCATGGTTGGTTCGCACTCCCGTCGGGCTCTTTCGCCGTTCCCAGAAAACGAATGTCGATCCAAAATGGGAAAGGGGGTTTTGGTCACCGGGGAAGAAAGGGGCATCATGGGCAGATAAAGGAAACCCCTGATTTTGTGGAGAGGCCTTTCTTTAAGGTGGCGGCCCAAAGTGGCCCTGTACCCGTTGTCAGAAGCCAGGGGTGCGGAAATTTTACCCCATAGTCGCCCCGGAAGGGTTTTTCCTTAGCACAAATTTTATTTTTTAAGCAGCTTTCTGCATGAAATTGAGTGTTGACCCTAGCTATAACTTCTGAAATATGAAGAGGGACAGAGCTTTTCCAGTTTGAGGCAATTACTGATCTAGTGGCTATCAGTACAGAAATTTAAATTTACAAAAATTTTGAACTGCTAGTTCAGGGGTAAGGGAAAAAGGGGATTTGAAAAATGTCTGACAGAAAAGTTCTCAGCTCCCCAGGCTTATACACAGAAGGACGCTCCCCACATATGGAATAAAGCCCCTGAATTTTGCATGTCTCCAGCAATGGTCTGTATGATTAGGGAACATATGCATCAGTCTGCAAGGGGTAAGGTATCAACGTAAATGTATTTTCCGCATAATTTCTGGTGGTTTTGCATTCGAAATTTTTCAAATTCTATTGCTCCTTTCCCAGTTTCCCGAGAAAAATTTCCCTACCAGTAACTGCAAAGGTGGGTTTGTATTCCCCCCCCAAAGACAGCAAGAAGGAGTAAATTAAGACGACTCGTTAAAAACCCCTTTTTTTAAAATAAAAAGTTTTTTAAATGGAGAAAATGTTGGGGAATTCTGGATATTCATTGCAACAAAAAATTGGAAACCCGGAGGTAGACAAAAATGATTATTGGGTAATTGGAATTTGTCTCGGTCCTCAAAGGTCTAAAGAAGCATCCGAAAAAAAGGTTCCCCAATTGTGAGTATTTCTTTATGAGCGCACTGCGAGAGGGGGAGGTGGGGAGATTCCGTTTTTGGGAAAAAAAATGGAGCATAATCTCTTAAAAAGCCAGTTGGAGATAACACAAAAGTTGTTCCTTTCTTCGGCTAAATGGTTAGGGTGGGGGGAACTCAAACCGGGGCAACTAGCCCCCCAGAGTGAGGCCGTTAAGAAGTTCTTAAGCGAGCCAAAGGGAACTGAACAGTTCTCCAAAGTAGCCCAGCATTGTAAATCCGGCGAATTCCAGAGAGTACCAACGGGCTCTGAAACGGCTGCCACATTATAAAACAGAAGGTTTTGGGACTGTTTAAATCCCCTTTCCTGGGGTGATAAAGGAATTGTTTATTAACCCTTTACTTCTTTGAGCCCCTTAAAGCCCAAAAAAAGGGAAGTTGTGGGGGGTTTGGATATAAAAAACTGGGGGAAAAGTAGGGGGATTGTTTAAATTTTAGGGATTTCGGGGTAGTACTTTTAGTTACGTGAAAATTCGTGCCCCTCTAAGATAGGGGAATTGATGGGGTCGTTTATCTCCTCTGAAAACTCGGGAGTATCATTTGGGTAAATTAACCTCATTGTTTTGTAGGACAGTGAAGATTTGGATGGCTAAATAAGGAAAGGGGAAGATGGCAAGTAAATCGATGTTGGAAAAACTTGGTTTGACAAGAGTGGGGGGCAATGGATAGGTAAGCTATAGTTTTGGAGTGTTGGCTTATATATGAAACAAGCGAAAACTGATTGAGGATCTTAGGGGGCTGGAATTGTTTTATTTGGTTTGAAAAATATTAGTAACCTCAGATATATACTGATTTTTGTGATTGGAAGAGTGGATTGGCTTTTTATCAAAAAGGGGGATTTGAAATTTTGCCCCAAAGGTTCTACACAAGGTCCTATTGATGTTTAAATAGGGGATCCCTGGGACGTTCTGTTAGTGTTGAAAAGGGTGTGGAAAAGAAACCGCGGGTAATTTGGCGGTTGGAGTTTGGTTTTAAAGAAGAGAACAGCCTTCAGGAAAGATCCCCCAAAAAAAAATTTTTTTTGGACTGCTTTTAGATAGGCCCAGTTAATCCTATCAAAAGCTTTCTCTCCATCTAGAGAAAGCAGAACCGTGGGGATTTGTTGTTTAGAAACCATATGAAGAATATCAATGTTTCTTCTAGTACCATCTCTGGTCTGTCTTCCCTTCACAAATCCAGCTTGATCAGAGTGTATAAGGTGTGGGAGGATATCATTCAGCCTATGCGCTAGTATCTTGGAAAATAATTTAATATCATTGTTAAGGAGGGAAATAGGTTTGTAATTAGTAACACTATCTAGGGGTTTCCCTGGCCTAGGTATAGTTGTGATGGTCGCAGCTAATAGGTCCGGGAGGGGGCACCAGAGGAGATAATGGAATAGACTGTGTTTTTTAGGTGGGGGGTTAAAATTTCGGCAAACAGTTTAAAGTATTCATTTGTGTATCCATCTGGGCCTGGGGATTTGTTCAATTTCGATTGAGAGATTGTTTGTCTTATTTCCAGTTCTGTGATTAGGGTGTTTAAGCCATCCAATTGTGCAGGAGAGAGAGAGGGAAGAGGGGTCTTATTTAGGAAGTTGTTTATGTGCTCTTGAGTGCTTGGATATTTGAATTGTAGAGTGAACTATAATAATCAGCAAAGGTGTTTGCAATTGTCTGAGGGTCATAAATTTTACTTTTGGAGGGGCAGGAGAGATATGTTGTTTTGGATCTTGCTTCAAATTTTTTCACTCTGTGAGCAAGAAGTTTCCCTGGTCGGTCTCCTTGTAAATAGAAGTTCCATTTTAGTCTAGCGAGATAAAACTCATATTTCCGAAAGAGCAGAATCCTCAACTTATTTTTTAGATCTGCTAGTTTAGCTTTTAGTAATGGGTCAGGGGAGGTTTTAAGTTGGGCATCTGTGGATTTGATGTTTTCTAGTAGGTCATTAAGCTCCTTCTCTCTTCTGTGTTTTTCCCTGGAGGCAAGCCTTATACAGATTCCTCTCATAAAGGCTTTGTGAGCACACCACAGAGTTTGTGGGTTAGAAACCGAATTAAAGTTGATGCTGAAGAATTCGCTTAGAGCATCTTTCATGTCCGACACCATGTGAGGCGATTTTAGCAGGAAGTGGTTTAGTCTCCAGGGAGAAAAGGGGAGGGGGACGGACGCAATTCTGTTTTTAAGGGTGAGGGAAATTGGTGCATGGTCCGACCATGTGGCATAACCTATGTCGGATGCTTCCACATAAATTAAAACTGCTTTATTGACAAGAAAAAGTCTAATCTAGAGTGTGATAATTTAGCTGTAGAGAAGAATGTATAGTCTAATTCTGTGGTATGGGAGTATCTCCAGGGCTCATGAAGATCTTCCTCTAGTAGGAATGTCTTCAAGTCTGATGTCTTAACTGAGGAGCCCCGGGAGCGATCCGTTTAATTGTAAATCACAACATTGAAATCCCCACAGATAATAAAATGACCCTTAGCAGTTTATTTGGCCTTAGTCACTACTTTGGAGATGAATGAGAACTGTTTCTGGTTGGGGGCATAAGTAGTTACTAATGTAAAGATGACGGAATCAAGGGAGCATTGAAGGATAATATATCGACCTTTGGAAACAATTTCAGAGCTTAAAAGTGTAAAAGCTAAAGTGTCTTTAACAAATATAGCTACACCGGCTTTCTTTACTTCCAAGCAAGAAAAATACGAGATCGGAAACTTTTTATGTTTCAGGCGGAAAGAGTCAGTCAATTTTAGATGTGTCTCCTGTACACAAAGCACATCAGCTTTAGATCGAAGTGAGTTTTTCCAAAAAAGGGACCTCTTAAAGGGAGAATTGAGACCGTTGGCATTAATCGAGAGGAATTTGATTCCCATTGCGGCGATTAATAAGACCTAGCTGGGCAGAAAAGGCAGGTATCTTTGTAGGCACAAAAAGTAACAAATGCATAATATAGCTAAGAATGCAACGAGTAGACATGGCAACAACCCAACATGGGTTAATCTGAACAAAACAGTTAAAAACCAGACAATATAAATCAAACAGAAATGCGTAAGTGTTCCAATCGGCGTGAGAACAAGTGTAATGGGGGAAAGTCCCGTGGATGGGGTTCAGGAGAAAGTCGAACAGTTAAGCACTAAAAATCTCAAAGATCAAATGGAGACATGCTCCCAGTGACAACAGAGCATGAACCTATTTACCGGCAGGTCAGTCATCCGAAGCATGACGGCGCCTGGAATGCTTTTCCGTCCCAAAGCGGGAAGATGAGGTTTGGCTTGTCTTTTCCTTTGCCTCCTGGGGTATTGGTTGGTGTGGTCAAGAGACCCCATGACAAAAGGGCATCCCAGAGCATACTAGGAGATGTACACATGGTAGTGATATTATCTCTGGAAATTATCAGCAGGACGGGGAACTCCCAATGGTACGGGATATTATGCTCTCGGAGTACCTTGGTGAGTGGGGCAAACTCTTTATGACGTAGCACCGTACCTGTCGAGAGATCAGGGAAGATGGAAAGGTCTTTGAATCTATCTGGCAAAGAAACTCCCCTATGGAGGGCTCGAAGTAGGTTGTCTGTGGTTCGAAAAAAATGGATCTTGGCAATCACATCACGAGGAAGTGAAGGTGAGATGTGTTTAGGCTTAGGCAATCGATGTATCCGGTCCACCTTAAGATCCAGAGTCATTGCCTCAGGGAGTGTGATGGCTATGAGATCTTGTAAGAAAGGAAGCAACATATCAGATGTAATTGACTCAGGTATGCCTCTTATGCGGATGTTGGATCTGTGAGACCTGTCCTCCAAATCAAGAACCTTTGAAGACAATCTGCGAACTTCATCTTCCAAGGCTGAGTGAGAATCAATGAGGAGATTGTGTGAGGTCGTGAATTCACCCATCTTTGTTTCGATATGGTCTGTTCTTGAGACCAAGGCTTGGATGTCTCCTCTAAAGTCATTCATCATTTGTTTGAAATCATTTTGGAGATGTTCCCTGAAAGAAGAGAACAATTGGGAGACTCATAGTTCCTCTTAGAGACCTAGATTGTGAGGTGGGTTGTTGGAAAAACTCTGTGAGTTTGGCAGGTTTCTTAGGCTGATTTTTTTTGGAGGTGCTCCCCATTATAGGATACAGATGACCAAAGGGTTCTGAAGACTGAGGGATTAGTAGAACCAGATGTTGATGGACGAGTGTGTTATTATTTGCTTTTTTTTTCCCTCTTCCTTCTTATAGCTAAAGCCTGTAGAGCAAGAGCAAGTGGAGCCGACAGCCTCGGGCTAGTAAGGTATGTAATCCTTAAAGTCCACGTGTAGGAATGTGCAGAAATATGAGGGGCCTATTAGCATGTAGCTGAGGGAGCAGTTATAAATCTGGTGAGTGCAGGCTTTCACATAGAACATAGCAGAAATCAAGGTCTGGTGATAAGACAGTCACAAGCAGGCTTGCTAACCAGCATGAGAGGCAGCCTGCTTAAAGGAATTTGTGCAGCTCTCTTGGGGATCAGCAGGTTGGGCAGACTTCCTTATGGCAGAGGCTTTTCAGCTGTTATGGCCTCTCTACTGGGACTTGCTGCGGCGGGAAAAATTTGCGGGCTTTTCTGGCAGAGAAGAAGCTATATGTAAGTAGAGAAAGGCACTCCTTAGGGCTCCGATGGAGTGGAGATGACGATGGGAGCTCAGATCCTGGCTCAGTGTGACTCTTCAAGAGTATGGGGCACGTACTGCAGTGTCAGCGCTGATCAGGGGAGGAAGGAGTGATCCTCAGAAAATGGCCGACGCCCGCCTGGCTGGGAGAGAACCCTCATACTCACCACGGGAGCGCCTCGTCTGTGGGAATCTCGGTCTCCGGGTCGGAAGCAGAGGAATCACTGCACTGGAGCTTCAGCTAAGAACCGGGGAGGTTAGTGGATGCAGGAGCGCTGCTGGATTTCTCCGCGGCACAAGCGGTGACGCGCGGCAGCGCATCTGAGATAGTCTCTGCGCTTTTTGATTCCCGGTGCACGGAGGCGACTGAGGCTGCGAAACCCGCCAAGTCGGGATTGTGTAACTTTACCTCTCAAAGAGGTATCTGTGGAGTCCGGTGTTGCTCACCTGGGGTTTATTTTAGCCGGGCTAGGTCACTGGTGAGGAGCTCTCCTAACTTGCATCCGCCATCCACAAGCGCCAGGCCACGCCCCCTCCTTGGCACAAATTTAATAAGGCGGTCTCGGCAGAAGAAGCCGGGCAGGTTCCTCAAATACGCTGTGGAACTCGGTAAGAAATGTGGCGAGGTTGGCCGTGACCAGGTCATCTCTGTCTCAGAGGAGGGTAGCCCAGGCCAGGGCTTTCCCAGAAAGTAGGTTGACCAGATACGCGACCTTCGACCTTTCGGTTGGAAACTGACTATCTATCTGTTCAATATGCAAAGAGCATTGCATCAAATTTAGACGGCATCGACAGATGGAGCATTGGACCAGCAGACGATGCGGGAACCGTAGGTTGCTGCTGCTGGGTGGCCAGGAATTGCTGCATCATGGCGCCGAAGTGGCTGAGTTGCTGCGCTAGCTGAGCGATCTGCTGTGATTGCTGAGCCACGATGGTGGTAAGGTCAGCGTCGGTCGTCAGAGGCACCTTGGCAGGATCCATGGCTGGATCTTACTGTCAAGGACAGTGGTAGTGGATCCACTGGACCTCCGCAAGCGATGGTATGGACCACGCCAGAAAGCGGAATCTAAGTAGGTCCCGGTATTCACCAGAGCCCGCCCCAAAGTGGGATGGACTTGCTGTGGTGGGAGTCTACCAGGTCGTTACCCCTGACGTGACTTGCTTGCGGTGGCAGCCGAGGTGTAGCGTGGTACAGAATCATAAGGCAAAAACGTAGTTGGGGACAGGCGGTGAGGTCAGGACAGGCGGCAATGGTTCGTGGTCGAGGGACGGAGGCAAATGGTATAGTACACGGTATAACGGAAGACTCAAGGAACCCTTTCTCTATAGGCTATATGGCACTAAAGATCTGGCAAAGGGATCAGGAAGGGGCAGACTTAAATAAGGGCAGCGAACGGCAATAGGAAATTACCGGTGCACTGGCCTTTAAATTTCACAGTGCCCTAGGAGGTAGGGACGCGCACGCCGGGAAGCAGAGTCTTTGGCAGGAGTGCGGCTGGGTAAGTAAGAAGTGGACTGAGGAGCGGAGCAAGTGCGCCTGTGGCTCGGGCTGAGGGTCGCGGGGGCACCCGTGACACATATGAGGTCAGGGAAAAAGTCGATGAGGTGAAATATAAAGTATATCAGCCAGGGAGAAGAAAACCATTCCAGGTTTATCACGTTAACTTACTCAAACCCTGGAAAGACAGAAAGGCTCTTGTTGCTGTGTGTAAGTCTAGGGAAGTCTTTAGTCATGAACTGCCTGAGGTTCGTATCTCAGATTTTTTGTCCACAGCGCAGGCACATTTGGTGAATGTATGACCATTATTTAGCATTATTAGCCAGAGACTGGTTAATGCGTTGTGTTGCCGCGTGACACAACATATTAATGAGAATGGAGGGCGGAAATTTTTTCTCCCTGTCCCGAGTGCAATTTACACTAGAATTGGCCCTAAATATATAGGGTAGTTTTATAAAAGTTTGGTACTTCTTGAATAAAGCTGCCCTATGTATTAGATGATCAACGGTGGTAAAAGCTGCTTTAACCCTTGGTGACTAGCTTTATTGACAGTTACATACACACTTGCTGAAGTATTACAGTAATAATAAATAGCCTACTAAAATAAATGAGCAGTCATATGGATATTTGCTTTAGCTCATAAACCAAGGTAATGGACGGGAAGTTTGCTTGTTTTGTTTTGGGAAAAAAAGTGTTAAAGTAAATGTTATTAGTAGATTAAATAAAAATTAGACTGTGCACGTGGAAGTTTTACATACCATAAGAGGACTATAAACTCAGAGATTTGTACTCTTGATTTCAATTCCAGGAACGGGAAGCTACTGTAAGACAGGAACTTCCTGTCATCTATGTTATCATTCAAGATAATTTCTCTCTCTGTCAATGACCCATGAAATTCTTCTCCACTTCTCTATTTTAGCTCTCAAAAAAAATCTTACTATATCTCTTAATATCCAAAAGCATGATGTACATATTATGGAAGTAAGGGTGCTTTGTCTAACTCACGCTATGACTAAGAGTGTGTGATAACTAAAGCACATAAGCTTTTTTCAGGCTGTACATCTTTGTTTTTATCTGCAAATGGACACCAATGAATTTTTTTTAACATGTAAAATAAAGTTTGAAGTTTTTATGGATTCTGGTCATTTATTTATTTGGGGTTCCCCAAAAATTGCTTTGGGCTTTTAAAAAGTCTGTCCATCTCAGAAAACCCCCAAAAAAGATTGTGCATTTGTTAAAATTTTAAATTTGTTTTTTAAATCCATTCCGCCTCTTTATTGTTGTACAGTTGGAAAACCCAGAAGTTTCCAACACTATAAAAGGGGGAACTTTTGGCTTGTTTTTCTCACTATCGACATGAAACGGTAAACTTCCCCCGTTTTAGGTGAGTTACGATTCCAAAATTATTTTATTTGAAAAAATGTCCAAAAAAAATGAGAGAAAATTTTTTTAAGGGATTTTTATTTTTTTGCAAAGTCAAAAGTTTACAACATTTCATTGAAATTTGGGTAGTTTCCCATTAAACTGTATGATTTGGTAAAATTTTTGGATATCTGCCACATGTTCAAAAGTTGGTGGGAAATTTTTGGGCCCCATTCCCCCTGACAAAAACTGAACTTGTTTGTAGGTCACCTTGCTTGCACCTTCCTTTTTATATTTGCCCATAAGTTTTCAATAGGATTTAGGTCAGGACTTTGTGAGGGTACTCCCAAAAAAGGGCTTTTGGGTTTTCCTTAAGTCACTTTGTAAACGTTTGGCAGTCTGTTCAGGTCAAAACTTTAAATTTGGTGATGTCTTTAGATGTTGTTAGTATTGCCCCAAAAAATTTTTTCCTCTGTGCCCCTTATTTTGTGAAGTGCCCGTTCCCCCCTGCAGAAAACAACCCCCTAATAGTGCTGCCACCCCCATGTTTCACAGTTAGGATGATGTTCTTAAGTTCTCCCTTTCTCCTCCAAAAGTAAAAAAGGTCATTATGGCCAAACAGTTTAGTCAGACCACAGGACAAGTCTCCAAAATGTAGGTCTTTGTTCCTGTGTGCATTTGCAAACATTAATCTGGCTTTTATATGTTTCTTTTGGAGTTATGGATTCTTTCTGGCAGAGTGGCCTCTCAGCTCATTTTGATACATTACTTGTTTTACTGTGGATAACGACACAATCTTACCAGCTTCCACCAGCATCTTCACAAGGTCTTTTGCATTTGTTCTTGGGTTGATATGCACATGTCAGACCAAAGCATGTTCATTTCTGAGACGCAAAACCAATCTCCATCCATATTTTTTGTACTTGCATATAATTGTTTGTATAGATGAATGAGGCATCTTCAGGTATCTGGAAATTGCACCCAAGGATGATCCAGACTTGTGCAAGTCCACAATTCTCTTCCTGATATCTTGGCTTATTTCTTAAGACTTTCCCATGATGTTACACACAGAAGCAGTGTGTTTCTTCTGGTGTACATTAAAAAATAACCACAGCTGTGTCTCTAATTAATTCAGATGTTGCCAAGAAACTCACCAGAAGCTTCCAAAGACATGACATCATCATATGGGCTGTCCAAAATTGTTTAAAGGCATAGTAATCCTAGTGTATGTAAACTTTGGACTTTGCAGACTAAATATGCCTTAAAAATTTTTCTCTCTCATTAATCTTGCATTTGGCAAATCTAAATAATTTTGGTAATCCTAATTGACCTAAGAACAGGTAAGCTTTACTCTGATTTCATGTCAGTGACAAAAACATGCAGATGTGTCTTTTTATAGTGTATGTAAACTTCTGGTTCAACTCTATGTACAGCGATCAATGATTGCTGTATATACAGATATGCAGGGAGCCTTTTAACTTCACAGCACCCGAGGTCACATGACCTCTAGGGTTCGATAGTTGAAGATGCTGCTGGGGCTTAACAGACCCAGATCAGCTCTGTAGTTTATACAGGGGACTGTTTTCCCATGAAACTTTAGATAATATATCAGCTCCAATGACAGGAGAAATCAGGAAAAAAAAGTTACATGAAAATGCCCCCCAGAGGTCTTTTTCTGACCCTTTGGGTGCACACACAAACAAAATATAATTTAAAAAAAATATATCAACAACCAAGACACAACTTTCAGCCCCACTCCCACTGACCCCAAATTTATATCATATCATGTCCATGATGGAAAAGTGACACAATAATTCAATTTAATTTAATGCCACTTTTGCTGTTAAAGTGTAAAAACAGACTTTTTTTTAACTTTTTTATCTCATATTATGAAAAAAAGAAAAAATCTAATGTAAAAATTCCATAAAAATAAAGCCTAATGTATCACAGGAAAAAGGCAAAAATATTGATATAATAACCAGGCACTTAAAAGCGTCATTGTGCTCAAACCCTCACGCACTAAGGAAAATAAAAGTGCCTGGTCAGGAAGGGGGGGATATGGCAGCAAAGACAGAAGGCTCTTATGTTTGTTTTTTGCTTCCAGAATCTTTTCATAACTTTTGAGCCAGTTTCCTACCTGGTTGCTTTCTAACAATGAGATCACACTGAATAGGGGTGTCTTGCCCAAGTTCTCGTCACCTAACAAAGGAGATTGATGAGAGGGGGCTACTGACCCAACTGTGTAGTTTGGGCTCTCAGGCTAAGAAATAACTACATGGAGAAGGTTGACTGTTTTACAAATGAAGCACTTTATAATGCACATTCTCTGAACAGTCAAGTTTAAGGGTATATTCACACGCTCAATTTGCGGGTGAACTTTGGTGGGTAAGTGCATCAAAGTATGCCTCGCAAATACGGTAAAATCATCTACAAGCCAAACACTCATAGGGCCTCATGTTTTAAAACCATCTAGGTCCAAGACTTTTTTTGTTTTCCATAGCAACCAGTCAGGTCTCCCCTTTGATTTTATTTATTGCTCTTAAAAATTGAAAGGGGAGCTCTGATTGGTTGCTTTGTAAAGGGAAGTGCTACACAACTATCTGTTGTCCTTAGAAACCACCTCAGGTTCTTTTATATGCTCTCTTAATGCAGAGGAGAAGTGTAGTGTTGGATGTATGGTGGAACAGCGCTTAGTAACTTGACAACACAACTCTTCAGGGGCAAATCAGGATTTTAATCATGGCACTGGAACTTTGTAAACATTAAACTTTCTTAGCTATGACACCAGGCAGCGGTACATTTCTTTATCACAAGCACGTCTCTCATGAGGGACTCACTCTCAGTCCGCCTAATGCTTCTCACGACCTCCTCAGTAGCCTCTCTATATGCCTTACCATCTGGGAGTGTGGCAGAGTTTGAGGAACCTCTCTTCAGACCTCTTGTTCCACTACTCAGGACAAACTTTCTAGGCCTGCTCTCTCTGAGGTCTCCTCTGTACCTCTAAGGTTCCTCACTTGCCCCTCTTTCTCTCTCTGCTTCTTGAATCAGTGTCCTCTCTTGGCAACTGCTTGCTCTCTGTGAGTGGCCTTCCCTTTTTTTTTTCTCTGCACACATCTATTTACATGTCCAGCAGCCCGCTGGACCTGGACCAGAGGTCCACTGAGCTCTTCTCCTTCGCATCACTGATCTATCACTACTCCTTGATCTGACAGGTTTATACTCTCCCTGTGTACCTTGGATCCTCCCCTGTCAGCTCTCTGATTGGCTGTCTAGTCTAATCTTTGAAAAAACACTTTTAATGTAATTACTTTATATTTGATTCTTTTCTGATGTGTTATGTACCTGAAAACCATAAGTCCTACATTACAATTGTAGCAACTATTGCACTTTAACTGCTAGAATATTAAAGTGCAATTTTCTGTTAACTACCAATGGATGTAGGAGAGAGGCAAGTCTCAGCTTTTTCCTATATGTATTTGGAAATTATTGTCAGTGGCTTACATTTTAGTCTGCTTCATCTTTAGAGTTTTGGTCATCTTTAGAGAAATAAAAATACAATGATATGTTCTGAGGAATGTTAATTAAATGGCAAACTAGTGCCTTGGTGATTCCCTATTCAGCTTTAGGTACACTTACAGATCATGAACTTGGCACCTCCATACAATGACAAACCACAACATCATGGCCAAGAGTGTTAAACAACCATAATGTAGACTCAGGAGGTAACATAATTTTGTTAATTCATGAAACAAAAATGAAGCCTTATTAAAAATGTAATAAACAATGTAATGTTGGGTCATGTTTCAAACAGGGTATTCTTTAGAAGAAAATGTAGCAGAAAATGGTATTTAACATAAAGTGGTAAAATTTAAAAGAATATAATGTATAATGATGAAAAGTTCGATAATTTATAGATAAAACCTACCAACAAACTGGTGGTTAAAGTTAATTTTACATAAAAGACAGATTCTAAGATTAAATATTTTATTAATATAATACTAATATTTAAATATATATATTATCAGTTTATTTATACTTTTATTAATTCACTGACATTTTAAAAAATGCTGTAAAATTTATTAGAATTTTAGGGGTATTCACATTCAATGATTGGCTTTAATTGTGTAGGCAATGGTAAAAACTATTATAAAATGCACTGCTGTTCTGATTTTGGTTCATTCCAGAGTTAGAACAATTCATATCTCCTTCTTATGCAAGCTTACCTAGGTTACCAAACACCTCTTCTGTGGCAGCCCTGCTGGAATGGTGAGATCACTCCCTGCTGTATGTTATCAGCAGCACAGGTGCTTGTTTATCTTTCTTACTAAAACATTTTAACCATTTAGAGCTCTCTAACCTTATACTCTGTTTTTAAAACTCCTCCATCACCAATGTCCCTCTAACAGGCCCAGCATGGAATAGCAGAGTTGGAATGTCAATCACTGCTCTAGAAAAACCCACAGCCCAAAAAGGAGGTGGGAGCCTGAAGCTGACTATAAAGAGAAGGCTCTGTAAAACAACTAGATGGTAAAACCCCTTTAGGAATATTTTTAAAATATAAAATGTTCCACAAAGATGTCTGTTAAAATAGAAATTATGTACCACTTACCCACTTGTAATAAAGGTCTTGTTCTGTTTGGAAAACACATTTTCTAATAGTAATTCTTAATAAAGAATTCTGAGTTTTTGTCATGGGGTCCCCTGTTTAATATCTTCATCCTTTGGCCATAGAAAAAAAAATGTTATTCAGAGCATCACTCTCACTGAAGGACCTGTCCTGTTCTGCATTACACAGACAACTGACAGACTGTTCACTCTGTAATGCTTAATTTATTATATGGTGATGCTGCAGGGAAAATGAACATTTGCAGCTAAGGTTACCAGAAATTACAACAGATCATTTGGAAACCCTGCGGTGGAATAAATTGTCAACTTAATGTTAAATTATTCTTATAACAAGTAGGGATTGTTCAAAGTGGATAACCACTTAACAAGGAACTCCTCACCTTGAAGATGCAGTCCAATGTGCAGACATCATGTTATAAAGTATGAGGAGCTAAGCAGATAAATAGTTTTATGGGAAATGATTCAGTATAATTGATCTAAACCTTTGATAATTCTAGGCTTTTGAATCCAGTGGGCAGTAGTACTTAATGATTGACAACATTTCTTTTATGAGTGTACATACAGAAATGGCTGTCATCAATTAGAGCCATCCATTGGACTCCCAAACCTTGAATGAGGATTAAACCTTCTATGGAATGGCTTCTTAGAAAAATATAAATGAATCCACTCAGCTCACTTTACTTTAAAATATGGTGCTTGCAGATTAAACTGCTTTTCCAGCCCGACAGACTCCTTTGAAAAATGGTTTTTACATAAAGGTTTTTTCTAGGTTCTTTGTTACATTTTCTACAAGTAGGATATGTGGCAACAAAGAAACTGAATGAGAAATGATGCAAAATAACTGGACACACAGTTTAGATAAGTGTTTTCTAAATTACTTGTCATGAATGGGTTGCCTGTAAAGGTTGTTATCTAAGATGACATTGCCAAAAGTTAACAAAACAATAGTCTGTCGATCTCAGCAATGATCTGTGGTGTGGGCTGAGCTTCTAGTGATGGGATACAAATCTGTTTTGCATCCTATAGCACTTAGTGATTAAAACATTTCAGGACACCCGTTTGTGTCTTGAAAGATGCCAGTAGTAAACAGAAAATGGTCTAAAGTATTCTTTTTAGTCATCCAAATCTCCAGTGTATGGACATATTAAGTAAGCACCAATAGTGAGATTAATAGTGAGACAAAAAAAAAACAAAAGTCTTATCAGAGAGTTGTAAAAAACAAGGCTCATTATCTAAATAGCCCGTTTTAATCGATTAATGCTATCATTGGATTTGCTTCATCAATTGTGAATAGTGATGAGCGATTCGTTGACATGTCTGGGTCGATAGTCGATATGGGCAATATCAAGACGTTTTCCCGATGCCTAATTAGATTTTTCGCGATGACTTAAAGTCTTGGGGGGGGAACAACACCTTATTATTACACCCAAACAGGGCGGGAGCAGCGGAATTAAATCCACAACAGTCAAAGGATACGTGCTACATCTCTGGCAACACCTTATTTTTATAAAACCCACAAAAAGAATTACACCCCAAATTCACTACCCCATCTTGTACACAGCATCCCCTTAAACCTGCATCATCCACAAATTTAAAAAATGCCAGAAGGCAGAAATATTTGAACCATCATTTTATAAAAGGGACATTGACAAACCCCTGTTTGGGCCACAATGAGCCCCAAACGCATGACCCCCCAGATTTAAAAAGTCCGGAAAAAGGTCTTTCAACCCCCATTTTAGTTTCATTTTAAACATTGGCTTTTCGTCCGTCCCCCAAAATGACCATTAAACCTGTCTGACCACAGATTAAAAAGTCCGAAAAAGGGGTCTTTCAACCACCATTTTTTTCAGTGGACATTGACTATACCCCCGGGGGGTCGCTGGCTGTTTTTTTTCGGGGCTGGGCCCCGAATAAACCCTTCCCCAGTCTCCCCGGGGTCCAGGCCCCCCGGGGCTTGGGAGCCCGATGGCCCTTCAGTGATGGGGCGTCCCTGGACCACATGCAGTGCGGGGTTTTGCGGAGCAGGAGCGAGCGCTCCCGCTCGAACAGTGTCGGGCCGGCTCTGGGTCTGACACTGGGGGCCGCCGGGGCCTCACAGCGCTGAGGACCCGCCGCGGCCCCTGCGCCTCAGCCCCCGTCGCGATTGTGATGTCATCGCAACGCGCCCTTCCCCCGGGCGCACAGGCCAAAAAGGGCCCTGCGCCGAGGGCTGCCCGGGGGGGCGCGGCTGAAGACAAGAGCGGGCCGCCGGGGGGTTAAGGGAGTATTTAAAGTTTTATTTTTAAACGTTTACCTCCTCAGTTCCCCCAAATTTCTGCCTGTGCCCTATATGCCTGCCCCTTTGGCCCCATATCCCGCCTGTGCCCCATAACTGTGTGCCCCTATAAACCCTACTGGGGCCCCCATATCCCTGCCGTCCCCTATAATGCCTGCGTGGCCCCTTTGCTGCCTGTGCCCCCATATACTGCCCGTGGCCCCCCAAACTGCTCAGTGCCCCCCATAATTCTGCCTCAGTGCCCCTATTTAAAAAGCCTGTTGCCCCTAACTGCCCCCAGTGCCCCAATAGCCTGTGCCCCCTATATACTCCTGTGCCCCCCCTTAACGCCTGTGGCCCCTTATACCCGCCTGTGCCCTATATATGTGTGGCCCCCCTTATGTTCATGCCCCCCATATCCTAATGGGGGGATGTATACCTATAATTAAGGAGTTGCTGGGGAAAAGTGAGGATTTTAAAATATTTGTGTCCAATCCCCCAGGACAAGTTTGGCCGGGGGCAATGTTGAGGTGTGAAAACCGGATGGGGAAAAGAAGGGAAGGTGAACGACGCGAAGAAAGAGTCTCCCGTTGGTCATAATGTAACTGCAGGGGTAAAAAACTTCTATGTGTGCAGAGCTCTAAACAACAGAACTACCACTAATTTGGTCACTAATGGCAGGGTTATGTCTTCAGAGTGTGAAAAAGCTGATAGTACTTTTGGGGGTCTGCAGGATTTTTGATCCTTATGTGTAATAGTTTTGGGTTTTTTTGTAGGAGGGTTTTGTAAAAATCATTTTTGGGTAGATTTGCCCCCATGTATCGGTGTATGTTTTGGTGACTGTTTGGGGGTTTTGTCATATAAAGGGGGAGAAGTTCTAAAAAAGTAAATTTGTCATGGTGATTTTTTACTGTACAGTGATGCTGGGAATGGGGGGGTCTTGTGGGGTGAAAAAAATTAGGACAGGAACACGGGGTTTTTCTGAAAAAAAACCCCACAGTTCACAATGAGGCGTGAAAAATGTCGTGTGAACCCACCCTACCCAGAAAAACACAAAGGCCCGACCCCCCGGAGTTTTAGGCCCCTAGAAACGCCCCGCTATCCTGTCTGGGCCACAGCAGACCCCCCAAACCTGATGCCCCCCCAGATTTAAAAAGTGCGGAAATAGAGTTTTTTAACCACCATTTTAGTTGAAGGGAAATTTAACTATTTTTCCGTACCACAGTTGACCATTAACCGTTGACCCCCCGATTAAAAAGTGCCAAAAAAAGGAGTCTTTAAACCACCATTTTAGTTTCACGGACATAAAAACCCCCTGCCTGGGCCACAGCATGCCCCCCCCAAAACCCGGCATGCCCCCCAGATTTAAAAAGTGCCGGAAAAAGTTGTCTTTCAATCCCCTTTTGTGAACGGGACATTGACTAATCTGTCCTGTCCCGCAGAATGACCTTTAAAACGTCTGACCCAAGTTTAAAAAAGTCCCAAATAGGAGTTTTTGCCCACCATTTTAGTTGAACTGGAATTGACTATCCCTGTTCTGTACCACAGTTGACCAAAACCCCTGTTGCCCCAAAGTTTTAAAAAGGCGGAAAAAAGGGGTCTTTAACCACCATTTTAGTTTCAGGCCCATTATATATCTGTCCTGTCCCGCAGAATCCCTTTAAAACTGTCTGCCCCACAGATTAAAAAAGCCCCGGAAAAAGGAGTTTTTTTCAACACCATTTTAGTTTCATGCATTATAAAAATGTCATGGGCCACAGATACCCAAACCTGCATGACCCCCAGTTTTAAAAAGTGCCGGAAATGGGAGTCTTTAACCACCTTTTTAGTTGAACTGGACTTTTAATATATTGTCCTGTTACGCGTAGACCATTAAACCTGCCCTACCCCAGATTAAAAATTGCCGGGAAAAGGATTTTAAAACCCCTTTTTGTTTCAGTGGCTTAAATTCCCTGCCCGGGGCCCACAGCATGCCCCCAAACCTGCATGCCCCCCCGTTTTAAAAAGTCCCGGAAAAATAAAGTTTTTAACACCATTTTAGTTAAAAGGACATTAACTATATCGTCCTGTACCGCATATAAAAAACCCCTT
>JAODAL010049361.1:0-28250 GCA_025379985.1 Phyllomedusa bahiana | reverse complement strand
TTGAAAAACACGTATTAAAAAAATGTATTGGATAAAAAAAGGAATTTTTGGCCCCTTTTCATTCCCCTTTGGGTGACACAAAATTGCTGACACATTTAAAGTGAAAGGGTGCCCAAATGAAAAAAGTTAGTGCGCCAAAGTCAAAAAACACGTTCGTAATGTATTGAAATAAAGGAATTTTTTGGCACCTATAATTCCCGGGTGACTACAAAATTGCTGATTCAAATTTAATGCAAAGTAGATCACAAAAAAGCGGGCCTCGCCAAAGTAAAAAAAAACACGTACTGAAATGTATTGGATAAACAAGGTTTTTTTGGCACTTTCAATTCCCCTAGGGTGACTAAAAAATTTGTGTATTCACATTTAAGTCAAGGGCCTCAAGAAAAGCTTAGGCCCAAAGGAAAAAACACAAACGTAATGTATTCGGATCAAAAAAGTTTTTTTTTGGAAACCCTATCAACCCCTGGGTAACACAAAATTGCTGGATTCAAATTTTAACTGCAAGGGGGCTCTATAAACAAATCTGGACTGGGCAAAAGTGCAAAAAAAAAAGACTTAATGTATTCGGATAATAAAAGGTTTTTTTTGGGGGCCCTACAATTCACCTTGTTGACTACAAAATTGCATATTTATTTAAGTGAAAGGGTTTCCCCAAAAGAACAAACTTAGGGCCCAAAGAAAAAAATCACTATCTGAAAGTTTTGGGAAAATAAAAGGGTATTTTGGCATTTTTCATTTACCTGTGGTGATACAAAATTGCGTATTCACATTTAAGTGAAAGGGTGCCCAATAAACAAAGTTATGCCCAAAGTAAAAAACACTTTTCTGAAATTATTGGAAAATAAAAGGGTTTTTTTTGGCACCTTCAATTCACCTGTTGACTACAAAAATTCTGTATTCACTTTTTAAGTGCAAGGGCCTCATAAAAAAGTGTAGGGGCCCCAAAAAGGAAAAAACCCTATCTGTAATGTATTCGGATAAAAAAAAAGGTATTTTTTGGCACCTATCAATTCCCTGTGGTAACTAAAAAATTGTGATTCAAATTAAAAACCCCCAAGGTGGCCTATAACAAATTTGATGGGCAAATAAAAAAAAACCGATCTGTAAGTTTTTGGGGTAAAAAAGGTTTTTGGCCCCTTTTTAAAA
This sequence comes from Phyllomedusa bahiana, assembly GCA_025379985.1. NCBI lineage: Eukaryota > Metazoa > Chordata > Amphibia > Anura > Hylidae > Phyllomedusa > Phyllomedusa bahiana. Next base: position 27,104 of record JAODAL010049361.1, on the reverse strand, counting down.
ATTTCCCAAAGGGGACTACAAAATTCTGATTCAATTTAAGGCAAGGTGCCTCAATAACAAACTGAGGGAAAAAGTCAAAAAACACGTTTAAAAATTTTATTCGGATAATACAAGGTTTTTTGGGGCCCCTATAAAACCTGTGCTGATTAAAAAATTTGCTGGATTCTAATTTAACGGCGGTGGATATATCAAAAAAAGGTGGAATGGCAAAATTTGAAAAAATAACCCCTTTTGAAATGTATACTGATAATTAAAGGGGAGTTTTGACCTAACAAAGAGACCTGCAGTTACTAGAAAAGAGTGTATCCAATTAAGTTCAGGCTGCCCAATTCCGGGAAAAATTTCAATAGAAAACATTAATAATAAAGCTATTCAGTGAAATTTACAATAAGTCTTGGTGAACTTTACCCAGTATTTTTTATAAGCTTGTCGTGTTCGCCCGGGGGGCCCCCCCCCCTCCCCCCCCCCCGTGATTTTTCGCGGTAGAGCCCTTTAAAAAAATTCTCACTAACAAACAAAAAAAATTTTCCAAATTTCCTTAACTAAAAAGTTGTAAGGATCACAGCTAAGTAGAGCTTCTTGTGAAGAAATAATTAATTTGCTGGGGTTTTTGGACACAAGCAAGCGCAGTCCTATGCTCTGAGACGTGAGGACACTGAGGCTGAACGGGGGGGGTTCTAGTAAAACAGGTAATGTGATTTTTCCCAGCCAATCGCAACCATACACACCCATATGAGTCGAACAACTTTCCCCCCCTGCTCTTTTCTGTAAGTGATTTGCGGGGCCCCCAAAATGACGGGAAAGGCCAAAAATGGCCGATTTTTTAATGAGCACAATTTTTAACCTAAATTATGCATGTCTAAAAATTTTGATCAACATAAAAACTGTCCGATTTCCTTTTGTCGTCAAAACGCTCAACATAATATGAAAGTCGTGATTTTTTTCTGGCTCTTGTTGCCTAATTGTCTTGCCTAAGTTTGTAGCACGTATCCGTTTACTTTTGTAGTTTTTTAATTCCCCTTTCTCCCCCCTTTTTTGGGGTAAAAGAATGAAGGTGTTGTTCCTCCTAGTTTGAGCGATTATTATCGTCAAATTTTAAAAAGGCACGGTTTTTTTTTTTTATGGGATTTTTTCGATCACGCGAAAATTTTTAGGTTAAAATCTCGTAACTTTTAAATTCGCCCCAAATTTTCAGCGTTTCCCCTGTCATTTTTGCGGCCAGAAAATCACTTAGAGAATAGAGCAGGGGAGCTGGGTGGGCGTCCCCGGGTTTATGGTTAGGGGGCGGAAAAATACTGACCTTTTTACATAGAACAGCCCTTTCCCCTGTTCACCTCAGTGTGGTTGTGTAGCAAAAGAGCAGGAGGTTTGGGGGCTGGTCTCTGCCCCAAACAGCCAGCAAATTTTTATTTGTTTACACGAAACTTTGTTTTTTAGCTGTGAACTTTTGAACTTAGTAGATTAGAATTTTCAGTTTTTAGTTATTAGGCGAAATTTTAAAAGGGAACTCTTTCCCGTAAAAAGCGGGGGATGGGGGGGGGGGCAAAAACAACCTTTTTACAGGGGAAAAAGTTTTTTTTCCCAAAATTTGGGGGGGCCCGTTAAAGGGTTTTTTTATTTTCAATTTTTTTTTTTTAAATTTAAAACAAAATTTTTTATAAAGCAGGTGTATTTTTAAAAGGTGGGAAAAAAACCTTTTTTTTATCGTTAAAATTTTAAAAAAAAAATTTTTTTTTTTACTTTGGGCGGGCCCCGTTTTTTTTCATAAAAGCCACCTTTCATTAAAATTTTAATCAGCAATTTTTAGTCACCCCAGGTGTTTTTTATGCAAAAAACCCTTTATTATCGAAAAAATTTCAAATAGGGTTTTTTTTCCTTGGGCCCCCGTTTTTTTCATAAGCCACCCTGCATTTAAAAATTAATAAGCAATTTTTGTAGTCACCGCGGGGGATTTTTAGGGCAAAAACGCCTTTTATTTTTTGTTCTTTCAAATAGGTTTTTTTTCACTTTGGTTGCCCCCAAATTTTTTTTTCAAAGCCACCCGCTTTACATTTAATTAAAGAATTTTGTAGTCCCGCGGGGGGGTTTTTTTTGGTGCAAAAAACCCTTTTTTTTATCCCTTACATTTTAAATAGGGTTTTTTTTTTTCACTTTTGGGGCGGCCCCCCGTTTTTTCATAGACCACCCTTGCATTTTTAAAATTTTAAAACAGAATTTTGTAGTCCCCGCAGGTTATTTTTTTAAGGTTTTAAAAAACCCTTTATTATCCCTTTAAAAATTTCAAATAGGTGTTTTTTTTCACTTTGGGGGGGCCCAGTTTTGTTTTATTGAGTACCTTGATTTAAAATTTAAAACAACAATTTTGTATCACGCATGTGTAATTTATAGGTGCAAAAAAGCCTTTTTTTTCCTTACGTTTTAAATAGGTTTTTTTTCCTTTGGGGCGGCCTAGTTTTTTTTCATACCCCCCTTTCACTTAAATTTGAGTAAACAAATTTTTTTTGCACCGGCAGGGGTATTTTAGGTTTCAAAAAAACCTTTTATTTGTATACATTTTTACAAGGGGTTTTTTTTTTTTACTTTGGGGTGCCCGTTTTTTTCATGAGCACCTTGTACTTAAATTTTTAATTTACAATTTTTATCACCGCAGGTGATTTATAGGGGCAAAAAAAACTTTTTTATCCCTTTTATTTTAAAAAGGTGTTTTTTTTTTCTTTGGTCGGGGCCCGTTTTGTTCTAAAAACCACCTTGCCTTAAAATTTTTAAAACAGCAATTTTTTGTCACCGCAGGGGTATTTATAGGTGCAAAAAAAAAGTTTTTTTTTATCCGAACATTTCAATAGGTGTTTTTTTCACTTTGGCGCGGCCCATTTTTTTTTCTAGACCACCTTTGGGGCACTTAAATTTGAATCAGCAATTTTGTAGTCACCGCAGGTGTTTTTTAGGTGCAAAAAAAAAGCCTTTTTTAAAACCAAACATTTCAAAATAGGTGTTTTTTTTTTTTTTGGTGCGGGGCCGTTTTTTTCTAGAGCCACATGCATTTAAATTTAATACAGCAATTTTGTAGTCACCGCAGGTATTTATAGGTGCAAAAAACCCCTTTTTAAAAAAATATACATTTCAAATAGGTTTTTTTATCCTTTGGGGCGCCCAGTTTTTTTTTCATGAGCCCCCTTGCACTTAAATTTTTAATACGTATTTTTTTTCACCGCGTTATTTTAGGGGCAAAAAAAAACCGTTTTTAACCGAAAAATTTTTAAATAGCTTTTTGCACGTGGTGCGGCCCTAGTTTTTTTTCAAATAGCCACCCTGTACGACAATTCGATAGAAAAAATCTCTATAACGTTCTCGTTTGTCATTGCTAAAAAAGCAATTTCTCTCCCTGTAACTTCTGAAAAGTTTTTTTGCGCACGGTGAATCCATTTGCCAGATAGTATTTTATGATTTTTTGTTGAAAACAAACAATTCCTAGTCCTACTGGGGAATTTTTAAACCCCGGGGGCGAAAGGAAGAACACGTTGATTTTTTTACGGTTTTCCACCAACCCCATTTCACGGTATTTGCAAAAAAACATTTCAGTTTCAAAACCCAGTTGGCCTTTTAGGAAATAGAGGGATTTAAAAATAGGTGTTTGCGTCTTTCAAAAAGAGACTGTCAAAAATTTCCATACCTTTTTAAAAGATACTTTCTGAACTGGAAAAATGCAGGGGGGTACGCGAGCAAAGAGGGGGTAGGAAAAAGGAGGTAGGGGTCCCCGAGAAGGGCTCCTTCCCCGTGCGGCGACAAAAAGCAGCCCCGGATCGTCGGTTGCAGGCCGTCAGCCCGTCATCGCTGGGTCAGGGCCCTGTGAATCTCAGTAACGAACATGTTGCCCTTTTTTCTTTAGTGGGTTAATTTTAACTTGCATCCGCATCTTACCTCCCCCTCCCCCCCCCAAAGGGCCCCCAAATGTCGTCATCAGCCATCGTCAGCATCATGACGTCCAACATGAAGCGAAGGGAGCCCAAATGTCAACCCCGTTACCCACCACTGTGGATAATCCCCAATTTTTAAGACCTCTTTTATGACAAAAAGCGGTTGGGGTCAGAAGGATTTTTTAAAAACCAAGAGGGAAAGAGGATGTTTTTTGTCGCTTGCGCCTGCACGACCATCAGAGGAGGGGAAGGAAGGTCAAAGGGAAAAAATTTCCCCGGGGGGTCGGGGGACGCCTTTCATGCCCTCTTGCTTGTAGCCCCCAGCTCTTGGATGCAGAATGTCAGGACGACCAAATCACCCTTGTTGATGATGAGATACGACATTGGGGTCCCTCGTTTGGGCTTTTTTCCGCAGAATTTGCTTGCGACGCTTCACAAAAGGACGGAAGGGAAAACGATGGGGGTAGTGTCAATAGGGTCCGACAAAAAAAGGGGGGGCGCCCCCCAGAAGTCCGCTTTATATGATTTCCCCCCCACACAAGGGAAACCCCGCTCCTCCTATCGCCCAATAAGGCCCCGGACCTTCAGGCCCGGGCCTTCTTTGAGAAGCCTCTAAATTTACCCCGCGATGTCATAACCGCCCTTTGCCGTAAACCATTTAAAAGAGGCAAGAACCTTAGGTTGGGTTTAAAAACCCCAAACTTCTAGTCACAGCAGCGAATGCATTTATTGAAATGGAGGAACACTTGGCCAAAAAAGGCCAGACCCACGCGGGGGTCCCAACCCTGTCACACCCCCTGCTCCGCCTTGTCCCCCCTCCGCCACCCCAAAACGTTCCTCACGCCCCTTTCTCAGAGTCATGATCAGGAAACACCTCCGCTTCCCCCACCGTCGCCCGAGACCCACACCACCAGAGACCCACCTACCCCCTTTTTTCCCCAAGTTTTTACGACTGCACGCCATAAGTGGCCATCTAGCAGCCACCTTTGTCTTCCAGGTTTGGGAGCAGAAGAAAAATTTTTAACCCAAAACCCTCCCAAAGCCAAAAGCCTGAATTCCGGCATTTCCAGGCTTTTTTGGGCCTTGGAAATGTTGCCTTTTTCCCTCTGGTGGACACAATGGGTTCCGCCACGTCATGGCCCTTGCCTGCCCCCATACAGATTCCGAGCAGGCATTTCTTTGCCAGAAAAAGCCGTCCCTCGCCCTGGCCAGCCACGTGTCATCGAAAATTTCAAGCGCTTTGTCTGCATCTGTGTCCGGAAAGTCCATCGACCACCGACACACATGTGAACTAGTAAGCACGCCAAGGCCGCTATAATCTCTGTGACAGCTCACTCGGTGAGCTGGGTGGATGTCTCTGGTGGTGACGGTGGCTCTCAGGCTCGGCGCACGCTCTTCTAATCTGCAGGGATGGTGCACGGTTCTTTCCCCCAAGGTCCTCTGGTGGCATCACTGGCCCAGAGAAACCAGGCCATGTTGAAATTAATCTGTCTTGGAGACCGTCCACACACAGGTCAGGAACTGTGGACGGCTCTCCGCAACGAGATCGAGCACTGGCTGGGTGACAAGAACCTTGTGCCAGGCAAGGTGGTGTGCAATAACAGTCGAAATCTGCTGGCCGCCCTTAAGATCGGTAGGCTAGAGCACATTCCTTGCCTGGCACATGTCATGAACCTTGTCGTCCAGAAATTTCTAAAGCGCTACCCAAGTCTGGACTGCCTGCTGAGGAAGGCTCGAGGTCTGAGTTCGCAGTTCCATCGTTCTCACCCTGCTTCGTCCCGCTTGGCTGCGTTGCAGTGTCAGCTCGGCCTCCCCGTCAAACGTCTCATTGTTGACGTGGCGATACACTGGAGTCCCACCCTCCACATGCTCCAGCGATTGTGGCAGCAGCGCAATGCCATTACGCAGTACAAAGTGACACATGGCCTGACAAGCAGCCGTGCGGACCTCGGGGTGTTGAGCCACTGAGAGTGGAGGCAGGTGAAAGAGCTCTGCACCAGCCTTGCCAGTTTTGAAGAAGCCACCAAAATGGTCAGTGCGTGACAATGCCCTTGTCAGCATGAGCATTGTGGTGATCTTAGTTCTGGAACGATCGTTGGACACTCTGAAACAGCAGGTCCCGCCAACGACGTAGGAGGAGATGGACATAGATGCGGACACGGAGCCTTTCTCTCCGTCGAAGCCACAAGGCCCGACAGTTTCACAATTTTATCGGTCTTCATTAGGCAGTGGTTCGGGGTCCAAGGCTAGTGCAAGCTGGCGCATCAGCTCTCAGGGTGCATCATCTGAGGCAAGTCAGGGCTGTGTTGAATCTGTGCCGGAGGAAGCGGAGGAGGAGGAGGAGGAGGTATTCCTGGACACCGACGTCCCTGCCTTGGAAAGAGGTTGGCGCAAATTTGAGGAGGAGGAGGAAGATGAGGAAGATCAGTTTGCTAGTGCCTCGACCCGGGGAGGTTGGGAATCAAGGTTCCCTTCCACATGGTGCTTGGATGCTCCTTTCCTCCACATGATCCTGCTTAAGGCCATCAAAATGAACAACAGTTTGGGGGGCCCAAACTCGCATTTCCTTCCCCCCCACCCAAAATAGAGAGAAAAAATGGGGATATTTTGGAGTCTGTTGATTGATCAAAAGTTTCGTCTACCCGTTTTCAAAAGGTCATGGTGCAAAAACGTCAGAAACGGACACGTAGAGTCCAAGTAGCCCATAGGGGGGCAGCAGAGGCAGGTGGCAGAAGGGTAATGGGTGACCTCGGGCAATTTTATTTACCCCCCTCACCAAGCATGTAATGCGGGCACAACTTCCGAAACACAGAGACATTAAGATCAGGGCACGCTATCTGCGTCTCAACCCCGTTTTTTTGGATGGTTCGGACCCTATCAATTCGGGGTATCCAAAATGGATGAATGGCCCCGACCACTCGCCCGCCATGAGGTGTTGCCCTCCCCGCGCCAGGGGTCTATCTGAGCAGACCTTCAGCACGCTGGGGGAAAATTCATACAGACAAACGCATGGCTTTCCCCAGTTAAGGGATCTTTTTTGATTTCTCAGTTGTTTTAGGATGGATTCTGATGATGTTTGTGGTAAATTTTGCCGGGTCACCGATTAGTTGCCGGTCTCTTCACATTCCTTTTCAAACAAAAAGGTTCCTCTTAAATTTTTTTTTTTTTAAATTATATTTCTTACGCAATTTTTATTCCAGTTCCCAAAAGTTCATTTTGCTGGTTTTGCTGTGAGGAGACTGTAAAAGACACCAAGGTTTCATGAAAAAACCGTATTCTATTTACTCACTTCATCTTGGTCAATGGTTTTGGGTTCATGGTGCTGTGAGATACAGCTATAATTTATGGTCCTTTGGAACAGAAATGTGGCTTCTAAGTGGCATTTCTCCCTCTCTATTTTTCACAGTGGGCTGAGAAGTCATTTTTATAATTTTTTGGGTCATGGTGCTGTGAGATACAACTAGAATCATGGTCCTTTGGAACAGAAATGTGTCTTCTAAGAGGAATTTCTCCCTCACAATTTTTAACAGTGGCTGAGAAGTCATTTTTATAATTTTTTGGGGTCATGGTGCTGTGAGATACAGCTAGAATCATGGTCCTTTGGAACAGAAATGTGGCTTCTAAGTGGCATTTCTCCCTCACAATTTTTAACAGTGGCTGAGAAGTCATTTTTATAATTTTTTGGGGTCATGGTGCTGTGAGATACAGCTATAATCATGGTCCTTTGGAACAGAAATGTGGCTTCTAAGTGGCATTTCTCCCTCACAATTTTTAACAGTGGCTGAGAAGTCATTTTTATAATTTTTTGGGTCATGCTGCTTTGAAATGCAGCAATACTACAGGTCCTATTATAATTTTTTTTTATTTCTAACAGACATTTGTTCTTCACAATTGTCAAAAGTGGCTCAAGGGTAATGGTGCTGTCAGAAACAGGACAGATATACCCTGGACAGATATAGTCAATGTCCAGTTCAGCTAAAATGGTGGTTCAAATACTCCTTTTTCCTGCACTTTTTAATCTGTGGGTCAGACAGGTATAATGGTCATACTGTGGTTCAGAACAGGTATAGTCTATGTCCAGTTCAACTAAATTGGTGGTTCAAAGACTCCTTTTTCCGGCACTTTTTAATGTGTGGGTCAGACAGGTTTTGGGGTCATGCTGCGGTCCAGGACAGGCATAGTCAATGTCCAGTTCAACTAAAATGGTCGTTGAAAGACTCCTTTTTCCGGCACTTTTTAAATCTGGGGGTCATGCATGTTTGGGGCTCATGCTGTGGCCCAGGACAGGTATAGTCAATGTCCAGTTCAACTAAAATGGTGGTTCAAAAACTCCTTTTCCCAGCACTTTTTAATCTGTGGGTCAGACAGGTTTAATGGTCATACTGCGGTACAGGACAGATATAGTTAATGTCCAGTTCAACTAAAATTGTGGTTAAAAGACTCCTTTTTCCGGCACTTTTTAAATCTGGTGGTTATGCAGGTTTGGGGCTCATGCTGTGGCCCAGGATAGGGATAGTCTATGTCCAGTTCTACTAAAATGGTAGTTGAAAGACTCCTTTTTCCGGCACTTTTTAATCTGTGGGTCAGACAGGTTTAATGGTCATACTGTGGTACAGAACAGGTAAAGTCTATGTCCAGTTAAACTAAAATGGTGGTTCAAAGACTCCTTTTTCCAGCACTTTTTAATCTGTGGGTCTGACAGGTTTAATGGTCATACTGTGGTACAGGACAGATATAGTCAATGTCCAGTTCAACTAAAATGATGGTTCAAAGACTCCTTTTTCCCAGCACTTTTTAAATCTGGGGGTCATGCAGGTTTGGGGCTCATGCTGTGGCCCAGGACAGGTATAGTCTATGTCCAGTTCTACTAAAATGGTGGTTGAAAGACTCATTTTTCCGGCACTTTTTAATCTGGGGTCATGCAGGTTTGGGGCTCATGCTGCGTTCCAGGACTGGGTTATTCAATGTCCAGTTCAAGTAAAATGATGGTTCAAATCATACTGCCTTCTGGCACTTTTTAATTTGTGGGTCATGGAGGTTTAAGGGTCATGCTGTGGTACAAGACAGGGATAGTGAATGGTGTGTGACTTTTTTTATGTGGCTTTTATAACCTAAGTGTGTTGCCTAAGATGTAGCACGTATCCATTTGACTGTTGTGGATGATAATTCCAGCTTCTCTAACCCTTTTTGGGTGTAATAATGAAGGTGTTGTTCCTCTCCCATAGACTTTAATGGTCATCGGCGATAATCTATTATCGACTATCGGAAATCGTCTTGATAATTGCCGATATCGACTATCGACCCGATGACGATAGTCAACGTAATCGCTCATCCCTATTCCTCTCCCATAGACTTTAATGGTCATCAGCGATAATCTGTTATCAACTATCGACTATCCGCGTGATAATTGCTAATATCGACTATCGATCCGATAACGATAGTTGACACAATCACTCATCACTACTAGACAGTAGTAGTTAGTGATTTTGATAATGCTGCTGACCATCTTTACCATCTTTATTTTGATTGCCATAAAGTTCCTTGCTGCAGGTTTGGGGGGATAGCTTGTGCACAATACACTGTTAGGAAATCTTTCTTTCTTTCACAGATATTCCATAGAAAAAATTCTGTTTCTAATGCTATTTAAAAAGTATAAGGATTAAAGAACACTTGCTGTCTTGCTGTTATGGTTATTCTATAAGACCCAATTTCACAGATATTCCATAGAAAACATTCTGTTTCTAATCCTAGTTGCCAGTTGCAAAGTATAAGTTTTCAAGAACACTGTTGATTTGGTGTCAGAGTTCCTCCATATGACCACATTTTATAGATATTCCATAGAAAAAAAATCTGTTTCTAATCCTAGTTGCCAGTTGAAGACTATTTGGATTTAAGAACACTTGTGATTTGCTGTCTTTGTAGTGCAGTTCTTCAATATGAGACTGTGAAGAAATATTAACCTTTTTAATATTTATCTTTTTGAACATGGAGCGAACTAGAGGGGGTAAGCGAGCAAGGAGTGATGTAGGACATGGAGCTAGAGATACGAGGCAAGGCGCTCCTTTCAGTGCTCCGGACAACACACAAGCGAGCACTTGGTCAGTTGCAGGATTGTCAGGCCTGTCATCGCTTGGTCGTTCCCTGTGAATTTCAGTACTGAAGAGCATCGCCAATCTGTTCTTCAGTGGTTAACACAACTTGCATCCAGCGGTTTTAACTCTTCTTTCTCTCAGTTACGGCCACAAATATCGTCATCATCATCATCAGTCCAAACTGAGGCAAACACGGGCCAAATGTCACCCAACAAACAGACTGCACTAGATAATCCATAGTCTGAAGAGCTCTTTAATGACACAATGCGGTTGGGGACACAAGATCAATAGACCCAAGAGGATGATTTTGTCTGCTGTGACACCCAATCGATGATGCCCTCAGAGGAGGAGAAGGAAGCTGGTCCCTCTCTTTCCACTGGACTCGCCATCTTTAAGATGCGAAAATGATGAACACAAGAGGCAAAAGGCGTGGAACCTGGTATATGTTCTCCAGACTCTTTCATAAACATGGAGTTCTGCCATTGTCAACATACATGCACATCTACAAGAAAGGCGACATTGTGTACATTAAGAGTATGGGCACCATATAAAAAGGCATGCCACATAAATGCATGGCAAGACTGGCAGGATCTACAATATTACACAGCATGCTGTGGGTAGAATTGTGAACAAGCAGATGAAGGGTAAAATCCTTGCCAAAAGAATCAACATCCATGTGGAGCACATTTGCCACTCCAAGATCAGAGATAGTTTCCTGCAGTGCGTCAAGGACAACGAGAGGAAGAAAAAGAAGGCCAAGGAGAAGTTCATCTGGGTGGAGCTGGAGCGTCAACCAGCATTTCCAAAAGACGCTCACGTCATCCGCACTCGTAAAGGAACCTGAGCGGATGATTTTGTTTGCTCTGATGGCCAACCGCTGATGCCGTCAGAGGAGAAGGAAATTCAAAAATATAGTATTTCAGCAGCAACTATATGTAAAAAAGCTGGAGTGCACGCCACCTGATCCAGATCCACGTCAATTAACACCATACAAAAATTGAGAAAAGGCAGCACTTCACAAAAATGAAGAAAATGTATTCACCCAACAGCAGCAACGTTTCGGTTCTGAGCTGAACCTTTTTCAAGCAAAGCAAACTGTGACATCTAGTGGTATAAATAGTGCAATCAGACAGTGAAACAATTTGCACAATAGGGTACACAATGGTACACAATAGTGTACATTGTTCAACAAATATGGATCCAAAGAAATCATAAAACACATTATAAATATTCAGAAGTGAAAGATTTGTAAGTAAACGTGTACCGATTGATTATTGCCCATTGCACTAACTGTGGAATACAATCTACAATATTGCTTGTAAAGACACTTCTGTGTATAATAAAAAAAAAGATTAATAATGTACATTGCGCTGTTTACTGACCGGACATCCCATCCGAGCGGAGGGAAACTCCGGCATCTCCCAAGTTAATCCGCGCACGCGCCTGAGAGCCCGGACTCCGACACTCTGACAGAGACATGGACTACACCACACATGCGCCCCATCCCCGCACCGCACCGCAATAAGTTGCCTATAAATAAACTAGCATCTCACTAATAAATAGCATTAACAGGTAAGAATATCAAGAATAGAAGGGCTCATTACCATATTAATATAAGGTCATTAATGGGAGAATTTTAATTCAACCCCAAATTTTAATGTTATACAAGCACCTATAGACACAATGCCACCAAGGTATATAACCCTGATCACAAAGTACCAAAGGAGGGCAAAAAAAAGTCATATCCAATACATCAGATAGACTCGTTAGATGCTATGGGTCAAGATATTATACGGGGGCGCAATTTCATACTGACGGTGCTATTAATCTCCCTAGACCATACAAGAGAAAAGAGCCAAACTTTATAAAGAAGAATAAAATATTTTTTTAATGCAAATAATGACAAGTTGGTACACGTTTACTTACACATTTGCCACTTCTGAATATTTATAATGTGCTTTATGATTTCTTTGGATTGATATTTTATGAATAATGTACACTATGATATGCAAATTGTTTCACTGTATGATTGCACTTTTAATACCACTAGATGTCACTGTTTGCTTTGCTTGAAAAAGGTTCTGTTCAGAACCGAAATGTTGCTGCTGTTGGGTGAATACATTTTCTTCATTTTTATGAAGTGCTGCCTTTTCTCAATTTGAAATACTATATTTTTGAATTTACTGGCGGATCTTTCAGCGTGCAATTTTTTAAAAATTATTTGTTGGATTTTCATCATGTTATCTACATCCAACGTTTTCTCCTACTCTGAAGAGGATGTAGGCCGGATTCTACAGGGCATTACTGAAGACGCTGCATTTTTGTGTACTCTTTCTCTCATCAGCATTAAAAGAAAATGGGAAAATGAAAATCCCCAGGTTGGGTTTACTAAAGTTTCATCTACTCCCCTATGATTTGGCTTATACAAAAAAAACCCGGGTTTTCCCAAGGGGGTTTGCTTTCAAAAACGGGCCCCTTCCCCGCTCCTGCCCACCTGCACCTCAAGAACATTTTCCAGAACCCCCGTCCTTTTTCTCATTTGTGAAAATAATTTCAAAAAACCTCATTGGGGGCCCTTTTTTTCCCTTTCCCCCCCCGTCTTGACTATTTGTAACTCCTTCTAATCGCCCTGCCTCTGGGCAAACCCCCCTCTTCAAATTTTGTCCTGAATGCAGCGGGTGGCTCATCTTTTTTCCCCTAGCAACTATACAAATACCTCAAACCCTGTGTTCAGTGTAATTGAAACCGGGTTTCCCATTTCAAATAAAAGGATACAGTAAAAAACTCATCACTCTCACCCATAAAGCTCTCCACAACGCTGCACCCCCCTACACACCTCCCTCATTCTGCAAACCACCCCCCCCGCTCTCTCCGCTCTGCTCGATATCGGGTTACACTCATCATCACCCAAAACCTTCCATCCCTTCTCCAAATTTAAAAAATTTTGCGGCACCACTCTCGAATATCCAGGCACATTCAAAACCCCCAATTTTTAAGGGGGCTCTGAGAACACATCTTCTCAGTCTGGCCTCCCAAAGATCCCAATTGCTACACACACATCGTCCATCTTTCACTCCCTTCACTAGGCCTCACAGGCACTTACTGTATAAGATGTACTGACTTGGGGGGCAGGGTTCATCTATTTTTTCATGTAAACCACCCCCTTTTTTTGAAACAGGCTGCTTATGAAAATTGGCACATCCACCCTTTTTTTTTCACCCATCACCCAATAATTGTAAGCTCTCACGAGCAGGGCCCCCACACCTTTTGTTCACTGTAAGTACTTTTAATGTTTAATGTCCCGTACTATCCCTGAAATTTTTAAATGCTGCGGGGGTATGTTGGCGCTATATAAATAAAGATAATTATTATTATCTTGCACCTAATCTGCTTGTCAATAATGAGGACTTTTGTCAACGGTTTATACAGATTTCTAATAAGGTTGCTCATGATGTGATGCTTCTCAATATGGAGTTTTTGCAAACTGAATTAAATAACATCAATTTAAAGCTACAAGAATTGGAAGAGAATTGGAAGAGACTCTAGTTTCTTTACTTGTGGGAGAGGATCTTCAGAAATATAAGGAAGGATTTCAGCAATCATTACAGAAGTTCAAGATGGAACTTGAAATTACTTAATGGCAAAAAATGGCATTGCGACATGGAGGACTATAAAAGTGGACGTATTTTTAATTTGCAGAAATATGGCTTTAATCATTCACCGTTTAAAGGCAAAGCTCTACAAAAAAGAAAATTTCAACTATCCCTCAGACGTTGCAAGGATAGGATACTCCGTCTTTTTTAGGACTGGATACCCCTACTCTAGATGCAAACGGAGAGGGGGGAGGAAACATAACAATGGAGCAAAGAAACAAAAGTTTCAAGAAGGATCGACTTCAACAACAGAACAAGGATAAAGTCAAAATTTAGTGGTAAATATCTCTTCTTACCAACTATCTGATGTAAGAGGATTATGATGCATTAACTAAGAGGTCTATCTATTTAGTGTCCTGTAGGCAATATTGATATTTAATCTAGTGTTAAACAAAACGACTATCAAATATGTTTTTCAAATACTGGTCTTAGTAAAGTGAGTAATTTTATACCATATACCAATAATCCTTTTGTTCTGGCATTTGAGATTACAGTGAAACAATGTATTCATAAAATACGGGATGGATTTAAGTTGAAATCATCTGGTGGCAATTTAAGTAGGTCAGAAAAAGTGGCTCTTGTTACATTAATAAAAAGGCACTTACCTTGAAACCTGTGGATAAGGGTGGTGCTTTAGTGTTAATGGGATTATGATGTCATCGATTATTATCGACAAGAGTTGAAATGCGTCACTGTAATTTATTTGATCGCGGATTTTTTATAGATCAACGTCGATTAATTAGTTTAATCATCTGTGCATAATCATATTAATAACTTCGGCCATTTTCTTCGGCGGCTATCCTGTCATTTTTGTAGTGTCCTGCAAATCAGCTTTACAGAATAGAAGCAGGGTGAGATGTGTGTGCGGAACGGTCATACTGGGAAGAGAATGGTTGGAGCATGTTTGTCTTGACAAAATCTACATGACCTTATCGTTTACATAGAACAGCCCTTCTTTGTTCATGATCAGTGTCTGTCAGCGTCTCAGAGCTGTAGGAAACGTTGCGCTCTTGATGCCTGTGTCAAACAGCTCAGCAAACATCTCTGCAAAAAAAAAATTTTATTCTATTTCTTCACAAGAAAGCTCTACTGTTAGCTGTGATCCTTACAACTTAGTTAGATCAAGAGATTTGAAGATTTTTATGTAGTATTAGAGGTACGAGAATTTTTAAAGGAGCATCTACCGCTGTGAAAGTTCACAAGAGGGGATCGTGTTGGGGGGAGGGGTCCCGCGGGGCAAACACAGACAAGACTCTTTAAAGTAATACAAGGATAAAGTTCAGCACCAAAGACTATAGTGTAGACATTGCACTGCAATAGCTTTATTCTATTAACAGTTTTCCTATTGAAATATTTCCTGATATTGGGCAGTACCATGAACTTACAGTAATATTACCGATACACATCTATTCTAAGGTAACTGACTGCAGGTCTCTTTGTTTAGTGCAAAACTTCCACTGTTATTTTTTTTGTTTATATTAATTATTTAATCCCCAGCCCTCCCCAGTGTGGTTATATGGACATTTCAGATAGGTGTTCTTTTCAATTTTGCCCATTCCATGCTTTGTTGATCAATCCACTCTATGCAGTTAACAATTAGAATCCAGATAGCAATTTGTAAGTCAGCACAAGGTTTGATAGGTGCCAAAAATAACCTTTTCATTATCCGAATACATTTCAGATACGTGTTTTTTATTTTTTCAAACTTTTGGCGCAGTTAACAGCTTTGTGATAGAGCTAACTTTGCCAGTTAAATGTGAATAACAGCAATTTTGTACTCACCACAGGTGAATTGAAAGGTGCCAAAAATACCTTATTATTATCCGATGAATACATTTCAAATACGTGATCTTTCCACTTTGGCGCACTACATCTTTGTTTCATTCGACGCACCTTGCAACTTAAGATGTGAAATACGAGCAATTTTTGTATTCACCAACAGGTGAATTGAAAAAGGTGCCAAAAATACCTTTTTTTAAATTCCGAAATTACATTTCAGATACGTTGTTCTTTTTTTTTCACTTTCTGGGCGCACAATATTCAGCTTTTGTTGATGTAGAGCTACTTTGCAGTTAAATGTGAATACATCAATTTTGTAGTCACCACTTGTGAATTGAAAGGTGCCAAAAATGACCTTTTATTATCCGAAAATACATTCAGATACTGTTTTGTTTCACTTTTGGTCAGTCAAGCTTTGTTGATAGATCTACTTTGCAGTTAAATTTGAATCCAGCAACTTTGTAGTCCACCACAGGTTGAGAGTGCCAAAAAATACCTTTTATTTCTTTTTTAAAAAATCAGTATACATTTCAGATACGTGTTTTTGTTTTCACTTTGGCGCAGTGCCATCTGTGTTTGATAGAGCCACCTTGCAGTTAAAATTTAGAAACTCAAGCAACTTTGTAGTCACCACAGGTGCACTTGATATTGCCCGAAGGAAATACCTTTTAATATCTGTATACATTCAGACAGGTGTTTTTTTTCACTTTTTGGTCCGTCCAAGCTTTGTTAGAGTAAGATCTACTTTTGCAGGTTAAAAGTTTGAATTCAGCAATATTAGTAGTTCAACCACAGTTTGAATTGATAGGTGCCAAAAAATACCTTATATTATCGTCCGTATACATTATACAGACAGGTGATTTTTTGTATCACTTTTGGTCAGATCAACATCAAGGGCTTATGTTCATCAGAGCTACTTTTGTAGTTAAATTTTGAATATAGCAATTTAGTAGGTCACTCACAGGTTGAATTGATAAGGTTGGCCAAAAAATAGCCTTTTTATTATCCCCGTATACATTTCAGACAGCTGTTTTTTTCACTTTTGGTCAGATCCAATGCTTTGTTCATTAGATGCTAGCTTTTAGTTAAATTTAAATACAGCAATTTAGTAGTCACCACAGGTGAATTTGATAGGTGCCAAAAAATACCGTTATATTATCCTGTACACATTTCAGACAAGTGTTTTTGGTCACTTTTTTGGTGCTGTCAAGCAATTGTACCTATCAAAAAGAGCTAACTTTGTTTTTTAGTTAAATTTGAATACCTGTACGCAATCTTAAAGTAGTCACCACAGGTGAATTGATTAGAAGGTGGCCAAAAAAAATAACCTTCATATTATCCCGTATATACATTTCAGACAGTTGTTTTTTTTCACTTTTGGTACCAGTACAAGCTTTGTTCCATAAGAGCTTACTATTGTAGTTTAAATTTGAATACAGCAATTTAGTAAGTCACCAACAGTGAATTGATAGGTTTGCCAAACAAAAATACCCTTTATTATCACCGTATACATTTCAGCACAGGTGTTTTTTTACTTTTTGGTCAGTCATACGTGCTTTGTTCATGTAGAGTACCTTTGAGTTAAATTTGAATACAGCAATTTAGAGATCACTCACAGTTTGAATTGATAGGTGCCAATAAGAAATACCTTTTATTACCCGTATACATTTCAGATAAGCATGTTATTTTCCCACATTTTGGTCAGTCCAAGCATTGTTGATACAGATTCCTATCCCTTTGTCAGTTAAATTTGAATCCAGCAACATTTGGTAGTCACACACAGTAGGTGTACTGATATGTGCCAAAAATACCTTTAATAATCAGTATACCATTTAGACCAAGGTGTCATTTTTTTTCACTTTGTGGTCATCAAAGGCATTGCGTTGAAAGATCTAACTTTGCAGTTAAATTATGAATCCCAGCATCATTGTAGTCTACCACAATTGATAGTTGACCAAAAAAATACCTTTTATTATTCAGTAATACATTTCAGATAACGTGTTTTTTTCACTTTTTTGTCAACAAGCCATTGATGCATTAGATCTAACTTTTGCGCCTTTTATACTTTGAATCCAGCAACTTTGTTAGTCAATCCCCGACAAGGTGTACTGATAGTTGCCAAAAAATACCTTTACAATATCCAGTAATACCATTTCAGATCTGTTCATATTTTTTTCATCTTTTTGGTAGTCAAGCTTTGTTGATAGAACTCTACTTTTGCAGTTAAATTTGTAATACAAGCAATTTATATAGTCACCACAGGTGAATTATAGTTGCCAAAAAATAAACCTTTAATAATCCCGTATACACATTTCAGACAGGTGATCTTTTTTTTCACTTATTGTCAGTCAAAGCTTTGTTGATAGATCTACTAGCAGTATACATTTTACTTAATCCAGCAACTTATGTATAGTTTAATAAGAGGTGTAGTATATATAATAGCAGTGATTTGCCGTGTCTATAATTAAGAGCATCTTACCAAAACAGTCATCCATATCACCTTCCTCCAATTTTTTATAATTCAAACATGGAGCGAAAATTCCAGTGGTAATTGGAGCAGAAGAGCGGGGGTAGACATGGAGGTAAGAGGTTACGAAGAAGGCTGCTCCTTCCAGGGCTTGGCGACAACACGACATATAGCCAGCGGAACTGTCCAGGTTGTCAGGACCAATCAGGCTGTCAACCCGCTGGTCAGAGGCCCTTTAATCTCAGTACGAAAGCGTCGACTCAATTCATGTCCTTCAGTGGTTATGTGGATACTCCATTACTGGTGCTACCCGTAATGGGTGTCAACCTCGTCCCCCCGTCCCTTGGCGAACCTCCTCTCGACATGGTGGTAGCACCAAGCTCTGTACAGTCAGGAAAACCCCTTTTCTGGACTGCATCCTGTGGTAATGGGCCTACATATCAGACGACCACCGAATATTCTGCTTATAATGGGGTGCCGCTATGTAGCGCTCGCATACAACCCTTCATGGAGTTAACATAATTCAAAATACTGTACCGCATGTAAAAGTCCGTCCATATTCACTATTTAACAGAGCAGGGAACAGTTTGCCTTTTTTAGGATATTATCTCCTTTATGTAGTATAAACCAATGGGATGTGTGATTTACCACACAAGCCAGTATCCGTAAACACTTGGTCCTGGCAATAACTGCATCCTCGAGCTACATCTGCCATCACCCTTCAAACCTATAGAAGCAATGCTCCTTATGTGGAATATCTATCAGGAGGCTAGACGCATTTGCACACTTATGTGGATGGCATAATTAACTGTGAAACAGAGAAGCAAATTGTATCGTAGATAGCTCCAGAGAGGTTTATACTAAAGAAAAAATTCATTACAATACCAAAGAATAAGGTCAAAATCAAAATCTCAAAATTCAAAATTATTAAAATCATGATCAAAAAATGATCAAAAAAATTCCTATAGAGAACAAAAGAACCTTTTTCACTTAACAAGTTACTAGCAGGAATTTTATCGAGAAATAAAAACTGTTTTCTAAAAAATATAGGCATTTTTATAACTTCATAAGATATCTACATTATCTGAGAATTAAGGACAGAGGCATAGGATGTTTCCCAAAATGAGGCAAAACTGGTAGTGCAATGTCAAAATCACCCCAAGGTGCCCTTTATAGAGAATTGAAGTACAACACAACGTTGGATACTGTCACTCAAATGGTTTTTTTTGCATGTGGTGGAGTACGATGCCAATATATGCAATATAGGCGAAAGAAAACTATTGCGTATAGGATGCATCCTGAAACTAAGAATTACCACATGCAGCATTTTTTTGAATTGTGCGAGCCACCATGTTGTTGTACACCATAGATGTACAATATGCCGAAAAAAATACATAGGCAGTGACAATACCTATAAACGTAAAACAAAATAAGGAGAATCATTTTAACAGTATCAAAAGCAACATAGGTACCAAACATGCATGTGCTGCTCAAGCATTTTTATAGAAATACCACCAAGGCACTATGAGTGCAAGCTTTAGCATTTTAATTGCGATCTAGAAGCAATAAACAACCTATCGTAGAGGAAATTGGGACAGAGTATATAACGCCAAAGGGAAGCCTTCTGGATTATGAAATGGGAACTACTAGGGCACCAACGGGGTTAAATTAAAAAAGTGATCTTTTGCTAATATATTAGACAACTACATTATATTGATTATACCTCAACGGTAACATTGCCCTTTGTTTGTTTGTTGTGACGCCCAGTTCAAAACTTCATATCCATGAAGGCTCCCAAATTGGCTTGGCATATATGTTTTTAAAGGATGTAGATTTTACTTTTTCACTCTAGCCTTGAACAATTGGCATAGAGGTGCCCGAAACGCGTGGTCCAAGTTCCATCTTCTTCACATTAATAGATTTCTCTGCACATGTAACTTCCAATAAATATATACTCACTTGAAAGCCACAGTGCGGACTGAATTGATTCCTTGCCATTGATTTAGCTCAAGATGATCGAAGTGCGGGTACTTTCTCTCAAGCCTGCGAGTTTTTAAACTGTGAGCTGCATACGTATGAGCCAGGCATCGTGTAAGTTATTTACTGGACTGATATACCTACGGGGAATCAGAAAGAACTGGAGGTGGAGCCTCTATTTCTATACATTAAGTTTTGTTAATGTGGATAAACCATTTTCCTGAAGACCTCTTTTGATGACAAAATGCGGTTGGGGATACAGAAGGCAATGTTAAAAAGAATCAAGAGGCCAAAGAGGAATGATTGTGTCTCTGCTCTGCCCCCCCCCCCCCTGACGCCCATAACTAATGCCATCAAGGAGGAGAAGGAAGCCGGTCAATCTACAAAAATCCCTGGCGTCGCAACGCCTTGCGTCCCTCTTGTCTTAGTATCCCGCAGCTCTTGATGCAAAATGGTCAGGACGACAAGTCAACCTGTGTTGATGATGATGATGACGCCAATGCTGATCCCACCCAAACGAGGTCTTTTCAGCAGAATTTGCTTTGCGAGCGCTTTCTACACTGTACGAGGAGGAAGCGATGGGGTAGTGTCAGCATGGGTTCCGCCTCAAAAAGGTGAGAGGGCGGTCGCAAGAAAGTCCGCTGATATGATTCCGCCAGCCACTGTCAGCCGCAAACCCCTCTCCTCGCTTATTCTCCGTGTCAAAAAGGTCCCAGGACCTCTCAAGCCTGTGCTTCTTTTTGAACAGCCTCCTGATTTCGACCCAGCGATGTCATATGCCGCCTTTGCCGTAAACGCATAAGTAGAAGGCAAGAACCTTAAGGTGGTTAACACCCCAACATATCTGTCACATTCACGAATGCATGAAGTTTGAAATGGAGGCAACACTTGGCCAAAAAAGGCCAGACTGACGCCGGGCCTCCAACCACTGTCACACCCTCTGTCTCCTCCTACGCCTCCTCCTCCTCCGCCACCACAAGCGTTCTCAAACTGCCCATGTCTCTCAGAGTCATGATCAGGATCAGCCTCCGCTTCAGCCTCCCCCCGTCCGCCACGAGTACCACCAACACCACCAGAGACCCCATCCTACCCCCATCTCCTTCCTCCATTTGACCGACCTGCACGCCGTACAGGTGGCCATACTATCATTCCAGCCTTTCTCTTCCACGTTATAGTGATCAGAAGAAACACTTAACCCAAACCATCCCAAGCCAAAAGCCTGAATGACGCCATTAGTGCCGAGGCTTGCCTTGAAAAGTTGCCTTTTCCGTCGGATGACACAGTGGGGTCCGGCCATGTCAAGCCCTATGCCTGCCCCCAATTAACCAGATGCCGAGCAGGCATTCTCTTTGCCCAGAAAAGCCGTCCCCTGCCCTGGCCAGCCCACGTTTCCAAACTAAAATTTTAAAGCGCGTTTCTGCTTCTGTGGCCGGAAAAGTACACTGACCACCGACACATGACTAGTAAGCACGGCCAAGGCCTCTATATCTCTGTGCAGCTCACTGGGTGAGCTGGGTGCATGTCTCAGGGGGTGATGTGGCTCTCAAGCTCGGCGCATCGGCTCTTCAAAAACCGCAGGATTTGTGCAGGGTTATTTCCCCCAAGGTCCTCAGGTGGCATCACTGCCCAGAGAAACCCAGTCCGTGTTGAAATTAATCTGTCTTGGAGACCGTCCACACACAGTCAGGAGCTGTGGAACGGCTCTCCAGCACGAGACCTAGCGCTGGCTGGGTGCAAGAACCTTGTGCCAGGCAAGGTTGGTGTGCGATAACGGGGCGAAATCGCTGGCCGCCCTTAAGATCGGTAGGCTGGAGCACATCCTCCTGAACATGACATGAACCTTAGCCGGTCCCATAAATTCCCTAAAGATCTAACAACCCCGGGTCTGGACTGCCTGCTGAGGAAGGCCGAAGTCTAAGTTCGCGACTCCTCCGATCGTTCGCACCTGCTTTCGTCCCGCCTGGCTGCGTTGCAGCGTCAGCCGGCCTCCCCGTCAACTGTCTCATTGTTGACGTGGCAACAACGCTGGAACTTCCACCCGCCACATGCATACCAGCATTGGTGGCAACATCGCAATGCCATTATTCAGTACAAATGAACACATGGCTGACAAGCAGCGGTGCGTGACTCGGGTGATGAGCCTACCGAAGTGGAGCAGGTGGTTAGAGCTTCTGCACCATCTTGCCAGTTTTTTAAGAAGTCCACCAAAATGTCAGTGCTGGACAATTCCCTTGTCAGCATGAGCATTGTGGTATCTTAGTTCTGGAACGATCGTTGACACTCAGAAACAACAGGTCCCCCCCCCGCCAGCGACGGAGGAGGAGACGGACATAGATGCGGACACGGAGCCATTCCTCCTCCGTCAAATCCCAAGCCGACATTTCAACAATTTCATCAGTTTTTTCATTAGCAGTGGGTTCGGTTCCAAAGCTAGTGCAAAGGTTGCACATCAGCTCTCAGGGTGCATCATCTCAGGCAAGTCAGGGCTGTTGTTGAAGAGCTTTAGTGCCGGAGGCAGCTGGAGGAGGAGAGGTATTCCTAGACACTGACGTTACCTGACGTCCCTGCCTTGGAAAAAAAAAGAGTTGGCGCCAATTTGAGGTGGTGGAGGAAAGATGAGGGAAGATCAGATTGCTAGTGCCCCACGACCCAGATGGCTTGGAAAACAAGGCCCATCTCTCACATCTAGTTGCTTTGGATGCTCCATTGTCCTCCAACATATCCTCACATTAAGGCCATCAAAATGAACAACAGTTACTGGGTGGCCACCCTCCTGGATCCCCGTGTACAAAACAAAAACTCACAGCACTTTCCTTCCACCCACCCAAAATAGAGAGTAAAATGCAGAAATGAAGACCTTGCTGATTGATCAACTGAGACATCGTATCATCTGCTTCACGTTCACGTTCCCCACAAATGTCACGTGGAACAACATCATCGACGTGACAGCATAGATGCCAAGTAGCCGTAGCGGCAGCACAGCAGCAGGCAAGAGTGGCAAAGCCTAATGTAATGGACCTCTGGTCAATCTTTAGTTACCACCTCCACCAACTCATTCAATGCAGGGCAGACATCCCAACACACAGAGACCAGCTTAAGATATCATGGTGGGCACGACTATCTGGCGTCTCAACACCGATGTTTTTGGATGTGGTTCCGTACCCAATTGACTTCTGGGTATCCAAAAATGTGACGAATGGGCCCGAGCTCGCTCGCCCACGCCATAGAGGTTGTTGTCCTGCCCAGCAGCCAGTCGTCATATCTTAGCGACCTTCAGCACAGCTGGAGGAGTCAATTACAGACAAACGCATCCGGCTTTCACAATAAGTGGATCTTTGACTTCCATCGCAAGATGAATCATGCATGGATCTCAGATTGATGTGTGGCCCCCCCAATTACCGAGGTCACCGATTAGTTTCCGGTCTACATCACAATCCTCTTCAAAAAACATGAAAGTTTCCCACTTGAAAAATATTTTTACAGAAATGATCAGTTCTACTGGCTACATTTTTTCTTCTCTTTTCCCCAATAGTTCATTTTTGCTGTGTTTTGCGTAGTGAGACTGTAAAAGACAGCAAGGTTTCATGGCAACACCGTATTCCATTTACTCACTATTATCTATAGAAGTTTTCGGCAATTCAAAGTTTTTTGAGGTCATGTTGCTGTGACGATACAGCTTATAATTAGGTCCTTTGGAACAGAAATGTGGCCTTTTTAAGTGGCATTTTCTTTCCTCCACACAAAATTTTTATAGTGGCTGAGAATTCATATTTATAAATTTTTTGGGTGGTCATGTTGCTGGGAGAATACATCAATAATCATGGTCCTTTGGAAACAGAAATGTGTCTTCTAAGTGGCATTTCTTCCTCACAATTTTTAACAGTGGCTGAGAAGTCATTTTTAATTATATTTTGTTGTGTGGTCAGCTTGCTTTAAAATGCAACAATACTAACAGGATCTATTATAAAAAATGTTTGTTTCTTAAACAGACATTTGTTCTTCAACAAATGGTCCAAAGTGGCTCAAGGGTCCATGCTTTGAATTTTTGGGGGCAATTTGCTTTGAAATGCAGCTTACTACAGTTCCCTATTAAAAAAAAAAATGTTGTTTCTAACAGACATTTGTTCTTCACAATTGTCCAAAAAGTGTCTCATGATCAAGTTTTGAATTTTTGGTGGGGCATTTTGCTGTTGACATGCAGCTATACTATCAGGTCCCTATTTATAAAAAAAATGTTTTTTCAAAACAAACATTTTTGGTCATCACAATTGTCAAGAGTGGCACAAGGGTGATGTGTGCTCGTCAGAACCAGGAATAGGTAAGGACACTGTTTAATGTCACAATATTGCAAAATGACTTGTTTTTGCGAGATCTAGTTCAACAAAGCCATCAATACCCAATTGAGACAAACCCCATTTAATACAATTAAAAAAAGAGAAACAAAGACATGGTGGATACCATTCCTATTTTAAAAAATGTGGTTTTTCTTATCCTATAATTTAACTCCACTAAAAAACTTGGGCATGTACAAAATAGCTGATAATAAAAAATTCCTCTGAAATTGTACAAGGGAGTTACAGGAAACTTGACCAGATGTAGTTTTATTCAGAGAGGACATGGAGTATGGAACACGACAGAGAACAAAGTACAGAGACAAATTCCTCTAGCACCTTGAGTAACTGAAAAAAGAATGCCAAGAAAAAGGGCACCTGGGTGGAACAGGAGTCGTTACCACCAGTATTTCCAAGGGTGAAGCTCAATTGAGACCATCCATCATAACGGATGGGAGCAAAGCGCTACCAAGGACAGGGACAGTATAAATGTCCATTGAAACTAAAAAGGTGGTTGAAAGACTCTTTTTTGTCAGCACTTTTTAAAGGTGGGGGTCATGCAGGTTTGGGGCTCATGCTGTGGCAACAGGACAGGTATAGTCAATGTCCAGTTAAACTCAAATGGTGGTTGAAAGACTTCTTTTTCCGCACTTAATTAAATACTGGGGTCATGCAGGTTTGGGCTCATCGGTGGCCCAGGACAGGTATAGTCAATGTCCAGGTGTAACTAAAAATGGTGGTTGAAAGACTCCTTTTTCCGGCACTTTTTAATCTGGGTCATGCAGGTTTGGGGGATCAACCGCTGTGGCCCCAGGACAAGGGATAGTCAATTTCCAAGTGAAACTAAAAGGGTGGTTAAATACTTTCCTTTTTCCCGGCACTGTCATATTCTGGGGTCATGCAGGTTTTTGGGCTCATGCTTGTGGCCCAGGAGAGGTATAGTCAATTTCCAGTGAAACTAAAATGGTGTTGAAAACTTTCCTTTTTTTCCCGGCACTTCTTATTCTGGGTCATGCAGGTTTGGGGCCTTCATCTAGTGGCCCGGAGGTATAGTCAATGCCAGTGAAACTAAAATGGTGGTTGAAAGACTCCTTTTTTTTCGGAACTTTTTAATCTGGTCATGCAGGTTTTGGGGCTCATGCTGTGCCCAGGACAGGGATAGTCTATGTCCAGTGAAACTAAAATGGTGGTTTCAAAGACTCCTTTTTCCGGCCACTTTTTTAATCTGGGGGTCCATAAAAGGTTTGGGCTCATGCTGTGCCCGGACAGGTATAGTCCATGTCCGTGAAACTAAAATGGTGGTTGAAAGACCTCCTTTTCCCAAGCACTTTTTAATCTGTGGTCAGAACAGGTTTAGAATGTCATACATGCACTGCGGTACAGGACAGATAAAGTTAAATGCCAGTTCAACTAAAATGGTGGTTTGAAAGACTCCTTTTTCCGGCACTTTTTTAAATCTGGGTGGTCATGCAGGTTTTGGGCTCATGCTGCGTTCCAGACAGGGATATTCAATGTCCAGATCAAGTACAATGATGGTTCAAATCATACTGCCTTCTGGCATTTTTTTAATTTGTGGGTCATGCAGGTTGTAAGGCTCATGCTGTGGTAGCAAGACAGGGATAGTGGAATGGTGATGTGATTTTTTTTTTTCTGTGACTTTTATAACCTAAGTGTGTTGCCTAAGATGTAGCACGTATCCATTTGACTGTTTGTGGATGTTAATTCCAGCTTCTCCAGCAGCTTTTGGGTGTAAGAAAAAAAAAAAAATGAAGGTGTTGTTGCTCTCCCGCATAGACTTTAGGTTTATCGATCATAATCTACTATCGACTATCTTGTCGATGATGGTCGACTATCGACCATCGACCGATGTCGATGGCCAATGTAATCGCTCAACACTAGTTCTAATGTCACGGTGGAACAACTTCAGCAACGTGACAGCAGTAGAGTGTCAGTAGCCGTAGTAGCAGCAGCAGCAGAGGCATTGTGTGGCAAGAACCCAGTGGGTGACCTCTGGCAATCGTTATTTACCACCTCACCAACGCTGAAAATGCAGGGCACAAAAATGACACACAGAAAGCCGCCTTTAAGACCATGGTCCATGACTACCTGTGGCTCAACAAACTGATGCTTTTGGACATGTTCCCCGGACCCAATCGTGACTTCTAGTGTCCAAAATGGATGCATGACCCCGAGCTTGCTTGGCAGCTTATAAGAAGTGTTAACCAGCCCAGCAGCCAGCGTCATCTCGGAACGGACCTTCAAACAGCTGGAGGAGTGATAAACTGACAAATGTATCCGCTTCCCCCCTGAGAATGTGGATCGTTTGACTTTATCAAAACTAATCAATAATTGTGGAACTCTGATAATTTTGTTGCCCCAGTTGCCGAGGTCACCGATTAGTAGCAGGTCTTTTTCCACAATGTGAACTAACACATTCCTCTTTGAAAAAGAAAATTGTCCAATTGAAATTTTTTTTTCAAAATACACATTTCTTATTGCTACTTGTATTCAGAGTTTCCAAAAGGTCATTTTGCTGGTTTTGTGGTCAGGAGACATGTTAAAAGGACACCAATAGTAAAGTATTGTTTGAACAGAAACGTTATTACCAATTATTCATTTCTCTTGAAAATTGTTGAGCTATGTCAATGGTTTTTTGGGGTCATGCATGCTGCTGTTAGAAGGAGAATCAATAGTCAAGGTCCTATTCCAAAAAAAAACAATGTTGTTTCAACTGTATTTCTTCTTCAAAATTTAAAGAGCGTCCGAAAGGGTCATTTTTTATTATTTGGCTATGCTTTTGCGGTCAAGGGCTGCTGTGATAAACAGCAATTAATACAGGTCCTATCTTCAAAAACAGTTTTTAAAAAAAAAGCTTTTATTCTTGTTAATTT
>JAODAL010049360.1:0-28250 GCA_025379985.1 Phyllomedusa bahiana | reverse complement strand
TTTTCCCCCAAAATGCTTTGCCCTTTAGTCCCATGTGCTCGCACCCCTTTTATCAATCAAACACATTCGTTCCCCCAATCCCCCAAAGTTCACTCTTCCGAACCGAAGTTTTCCCTAAAAATTCAAAACAAATTTCCACTTCATTAGAATCGATTCGCCCATCTCTACACGTCTCTATCACAGATTTGGTTCGTAGCCTCCATCAGAAATTCCATAAAAAAGGACGTAAAAATAATGCAGCATAGCACAGACAGAATTTTCACAGACAAAATTTGCTTCAATCTGTAACCTATGAAGATCTGCATGAAAGGTGTACAAAAAGATAAAGTTAGCCAGCCTATCTGAACAACAATGAAACTATTTCACTGATGGCTGTGTAGATAAAGTCAGCAGCACTTGCAACACTTTAAACCTTGTAAACAAGTTTTTGGGGGTGGTCCAGAGGGGGCAGGGAAAACCCAAAGCAGGCCACGAAAAGGTTTTTGGTGTCCTAGGCAAGTTAGGCAAATGGGGCCCCACGCCCTCAGAAAAATTCAAACCCACGGGCCTAAGCTGGTTTGAAAAAAACGATGTGCCAACACAACAGTGGTGTTACTAGGGTCCATTAGAATGTATTTTTTTAATAAAATAATATATTGTATAAGCAAAACTACACAAAAAATAGCTCAAAACAATGTGGCCTAAATAATGGTCACACATTTACGACATAATACAAGCAGCAAATATTATCACTATACTGTTACAGCATAAACCAGTAAATCAAGGTCAATAGTATCAATGATACCACTATACAAAGACCAAAAAAAGACCCTCACATATGATAAAATACCCCCCTGGAAGTGCTGAATAATTGCCATTAACTTTTGAATAAACATTTTCACTATTACCAATATTCCGCATACAGTGACCATATAGGGATTACCAGTTGTCTTAGGGGCCCGGAGATAAAAAAAGTGATTAATGCATTCTCTAGTGATCAAAGGTGAGCTTCTATATGTTTCTTAAGAAAATTTACCTCCCCTTTTTTTTTTATCCACTCCAGAGGGGATGATAATTCTTCTGGCTACAATATTTTGCGCATTTATCACACAAATATCTTAGAATACTCACATTTCCAGCTCATCTGTACCTGTTCCCCACCTGTGTATAAATGTTGCATGGGGTGATAGATGGAGGTGGTGGGATAGGGAGTGATAGGTGGGGGTTATATTTTGTGTTGGTGCCAGATCGCATAACACAATGGTGAACGGAGGGTCAGTAGTGGAGGTATATGTCATAGCTTACAGGCAAAATGTTCTTGTGGAAGACAGAGAACCAACCCCCCCCAGAGATTGTGCTGTGGCCAGTATCCCCCAGGCTCATATTATGTGGCCTGAGCTCTGTCTGAAAAATTTAGAGCATGCACAATCTACTGCTCTTCCTTCAGGCGGAAGGTGTGCAATTCAGTGGGATGGGAGAATCCACAAACCACAGACAGAACTGTCCGTCAAAACCTTTGAAAGACGATAAAATACTGTCTGGATCCTTAAACAGAATCCAACCGGCATTGTACATATGCCGTGTGGATGTACCCTAATAATTATCTTTCCAAAAGACCTCAAATTGTGATGCCAGGAGTATGCCCTTACTGAGTGGAGCAAAACTTTTAAACTTCTAGAGCACTCAGGAAAGAAATACATTGGACTTTTTTTTTTTATTTTGTTATATTCAAAATTGTTGCTCTCTAGTTCTTTAGTTATTTCAGGATTAAATTTAGCCACTTAATGACCGTTCACTGACTTTTGACGGCGGGCGGATCGTGTTCTCTGTCATCAGCAACGGCAATAGATGTCACTGTTTCCAGAGGGGGTTTGCGGTCCTTATCGGCGCAGCTGTGCTAGGAACAGAGCTGAAGTTAACAGCTCCATTCCTAGAGCAGTCTCTGTGAGTGGTAGGGACCGAAGGAAGCTTCCGATCCCTGCCACTTAACTCTTTGATTGTCGTGGTCCATAGACTGCAGCTTGATCAAAGCGGATTTTCTAGCTCCATGAGATTACGGGAATTACCAGTTCCCGATGAAGCCCAGGGAATATCTATACAGTCAGTCCTGTGGACCTAGAGCAGCCCTTGGCTGTCTGTGCAGTATATTAAATCTGCTCTCAGGGCACACTTGTAATTTTTCTTTTCTTGTATAAGAATGCAGCACAACTTATTCTCCTTTAATAAAATTATTACTGTATGTTACACAAGCAGTTCTTGTTTGCTGTTCTATTGTTTGGTATGTGCATCACTCATTTTATTATCGATTAACCAGTTTTGCTTTTTCTTTTGTCCTAGCAGGTGGAGCAAACCTATTTGTATTGCGCTGGATTAAACGTAAAAGCTAAATTGCAAGTGAGAAAATGTTATTTTTGTATTATAAAAAAAAAGGTAAATACACTTAGCAACACATCTTTTCATGATGTCTATATCCATAGACTTTTTAAGTAGAGAAAAGCACTCCGTTGGTAAGGTATGTGTAGGAGGTGCAAGTCAAAGAAAGTAAAAGTCCAAAAATTAGATAGGTTGACTGCACACTACAAATGTCTTGTTGCAAACACACGAAGGAGTATTTTATTAAAGAAATTCACTACAGGCTCCAGTGAAAACAATTAAATGTGACTGTGAAAGACGTTTCGGTCATCCGACCTTTTTCAAAAAGTCCCAGTGGAAAGAGCTGGGAAATGAAAGAGAAGGGCTGTGGCCAAATAGACGCAGGAGCCACTGGCCACTGGCTCCTGCGTCTATTTGGGCCACGGCCCTTCCCTTTCATTTTCCAGCTCTTTCCACTGGGACTTTTTGAAAAAGGTCGGATGACCGAAACGTCTTTCACAGTCACATTTAATTGTTTTCACTACACCCTGTAGTGAATTTCTTTAATAAAATATTCCTTCGTGTGTTTGCAACAAGACATTTGTAGTGTGCAGTCAATCTATCTAATTTTTATATCCATAGACTGGTGTTTTTTTTCAACAAACTAGGGAAACAGAACTTGCCACTAGATGCATGTGCTGTCCAACCTCATCTGATATATTCTGTTACCTTTACCTGTGAATTAAACTTCAGCTGAAATCAATGGACTGTGTTCAATTTTCCTTTTTTTCTTTCACATCCAATGAAATGAAAAGAATTGCACTGTAGAATGTAATATGAGTCAAATCCAGGTTGTCATTTTTTAATTAGAGAATCTGATAGCTGATCCATGGCCTTAATCTCCATCCAACAATGTTGTCTCACTTATCAGTGGAAGTCAAAATATCTTTTTATTCCTTTTTTGTGAGGTGGCACTCAGTCCCTGGGATGTGACAGTATTGTGATTTTTATCACAGATTTATCTGTTTGTGCAACAGGAAAATAAAAGTGCAGGCTAACTGAGAAACAGAAAGAAGTAAAAATCAGGGATGTGCAACAAATTTAGCCAATATTTACCAGATGCCGTTTTAACTGTTTATTTCAGATTATTATGAAAGTGTTCATGTTTAATCTATTATCGTTTTATAAATGCCAGATAACTATTCTTGGCTAATGTCTAAAAAATAGTATTATTTTATGAAATATATTTTAGCGGAAGCAACTTGTAAGGAACAAGCTTTTGTGAAAATGAAATGGACATGAAAGGCTCAGCACTTTTCTTCCAGCTTCCACCCACTTGATAAACACAGTTCATTATAATAAAGTGAGGCTTACTTGAGGCCAGGGGTAAAATGCCAATGTATTCAGAATAGGTACTTTGAATGTCTGTGTCATGGTGAATTGAAGCACAACATGTCTTGACTTATTTATGCATGTATAATTATACCTTTTTACTTCTACTCTCCATTTTCTATTCTGCATAGTGTCCCCAAATTCTGTGCTAGAGCATGGATACAACATTAGTGACCGTCCTTATTATTCATTCCCCCTTTCCTTCTTCTCCTTATTCTATTTTTCTCCTGAAGCTGGAAGAATTATCTTGGAATTTTTCATGTTTCACCAAAAACAAAACCTGTGCTGAAGGAGAATAATCTTTTTACAACATAGAGCCACAGCACTGAAATAACTAGGTACCCTGAGCTTAAATTCTTAAGGAATACACAAAGGAGAGCTGCAAAAAGCAAAGTAATTTATACTTGTTAAATATTATGTCATAATTACTTTACTGTAGTAAATGCAGTGTGAATGGCCTTTTACATTAAAAAGTAATGGCATATGTTCCATAGAAGCAGGCCATTTGGCTGCTAGCGGTTTCAATAAAGAAATGGGTCCAGGCTAGGTTATTTGTATCCCCTTTAATGGATTTAACCCAATTATCATGAAAATGAACTGTTTCAAATTGTGTTATAGCACCTGGTAATCATATGTGTTTACAGGCCTTCATTTTAGGCAGTGGTGGACATCCAACTGGTCGTGTCCCAACTGATCAGACTTTGATAGAATGTCTTTAATGACATATTTGTATTGCATGCAATACAGCAAGTCTTCTTATCTTCATTATCTGCCATACATCAGAATTAACTAATTTTGCAGGCATGTCCCCTTTAGATATTTATTCTAGAACACAAAGTAGAAATAAGCAGCAGTGCGTGTATGTACATGCGTGTGCATGGGTACATACACGTACAATACAGCAAGTCTTCTTATCTTCATTATCTGCCATGCATCAGAATTAACTAATTTTGCAGGCATGTCCCCTTTAGATATTTATTCTAGAACACAAAGTAGAAATAAGCAGCAGTGCGTGTATGTACATGTGCGTGCATGGGTATGAGTGTGTACATGGGTGTGTATGTACATGTGTGTGTACATGGGTGTGCATGCGTGTACATGTGGGTGTACATGGGTGTGCGTGCGTATACATGTGTGCATGTATGTACATGTGTGTACATGGGTGTGTGTGTACATGGGTGTGCATGTATGTACAGTTGAAACCAGAAGTTTTCATACATTATATAAAAAGACACATATGTATGTTTTTCTCACTATCTGACATAATCAGAATAAACCTTACCCATTTTAGGTCAATTAGGATTACCAAAAATATTTACATTTGCCAAATGCCAGAATGAGAGAGAGAAGTTTTTAAGGCATTTTTATTACTTTCTGCAAAGTCAAAAGTTTACATAAACTAGGATTACTATGCCTTTAAACAATTTTGGACAGCCCATATAATGATGTCATGTCTTTTGAAGCTTTTCATAGGTTTATTGGCAACATCTAAGTTAATTAGAGACACAACTGTGAATGTAGTATACTGCACACTAGAAACACACTGCTTCTGTGTGTAACATTATGGGAAAGTCTAAAGAAATCAGCCAAAATATCAGGAAGAGAAGTCTGGTTCTTCCTTGGGTACAATTTTCAGATACCTGAAGTGTCTCGTTCATCTGTACAAACAATTATATGCAAGTACAAAAAAGATGGGAATATCCAGCAATCATACCGCTCAGGAAGGAGACCTTGTTCTGTGTCTCAGAGATGAATGTACTTTGATCCAACATGTGCATATCAGCCCAAGAACAAAAGCAAAAGACCTTGTGAAGATGCTGGCGGAAGATGATTAGATTGTGTCATTATCCATAGTAAAATAAGTACTGTATCAACGTGGGTTGAAAGGCCACTCCGCCAGGAAGAAGCCATTACTCCAAAAAGAAACACATAAAAGCCAGATAAATTTTTGCAATGCACACAGGAACAAAGACCTACATTTTTGGAGATATGTCCTGTAGTAACATTGAACTGTTTGGCGATAATGACCATCGTTACGTTTGGAGGAAAAAGGGAGAAGCTTGGAAGCCTAAGAACACCATCCCAACTTTGAAACACGAGGGTGGCAGCATGATGTTGTGGGGTTATTTTGCTGAAGGAGGGACTGGTGCACTTCACAAAATAGATGGCATCATGAGGAAAGATGATTATGTGCCAACTATTGTGAGAAGCTTGTGGAAGGATATCCAAAATGTTTGATCCAAGGTCTAAAATTTAAGGGCATTTGGCTACCAAATTTTTAATGAGTTGTATGAAAAACTTTTCCCCTTTGCAGAAATTTAATAAAATCCCTTTAAAAAAATTCTCTGTCTTTCTTTTTTTTGGGCCCATTTGGCATAAAAAAAATTTAATTTTGGTAATCCCTAATTAAACCAAAAAAAGGGAAAGGGGTTTTTTTGGGATTTTATGTGGGGATAGTGGGGAAAACATCCCATATGTGTCATTTTATAAGGGTTTTTAAACTCCTGGTTTAAAAAACTGTACAGGGCCGGGGGGTGAAATTATACATGTGTGTGTACATGGGCGTGCGTGTATGTACATGTGTGTGTACATTGTTGTGTGTGTGTACATGGGTGTGCGTGTGTGTACACCCGGGGGTGATATATGGGGGGTAATGGGTTTTTTGTTGTGTGCATGCACATGGCTGTGCATGTCTTTATGCATGTCTGTGTCTGACTTTTATCAACGTAGGAATGCCGTATTTTTGTGACTGCACACCACTAGTTTAAGCCCCGTTTGGGTTTTCCCCTGAAAGGGGACCCCCCCCCGCCAACAACATGAATGGGGCTTTTTTGTAAAAAAATTTTTTACTTTTAAAAAAATTTCAACATGTGCATAAAAAAGGGTGAAAGGGAAAACCCAACCTTTAAAGGGAAAGGGAAAAACACGACACGAAAAGAAAAGCTTGAAAAAAGAAAAGTAATCTTTCCAAAACGTCGCGTGCTGCGGGGCCCAGATCTTGTTTTGCACCCCAACCCCAACTAGATCAGTTTTTAGGGGTTTACTCGGGAGGATTCCAAAATGGATTACAAATGGACATATATCTACCCCCTTATCAGTTTCCCTTTCCTGACTGCTAAGTATTGCCCTTGGGTTGTCGTTTTTTGCATTTTCCCTTTAAAGGGTTTTTTGTGCCCCCTTTGCACTTTGTCATGCCCCTGTTGAATTTTTCAAAAATTTTAAAGAATTGGGTTTTACAAAAGCTTTATTCGTGTTTGTTGTTGTTTTCTGACTGTCTGTAATAAAAAAATTTTGAGATTCTGGGGGTTAAAAATTTTTTATCAAAAATTTTTTTAAGTGCCCCGACTTTCCCAACGTGATCTCAAAATTGGGCGGTCCTATGTTTATTTTACCTCTAAATTCGACCCCAATCGGGCCCTCTCATGGGTAAACCCCCCCGACCTCCTTTTATTCGAGAGAAAAAATAAAAAACCCCCCCCAAAACCCTTGCAAGCTGCCATTCTTAGGGAAGCCTTTTTGAGAGTGGGCGGGGCAAAAAACCCAAAATGGAAAGCACCCCTTCCTTCCCATATAGGTTAAAATAAATGTACACCAGGGTAAAACAATTTTTTCTGCACAAAAAAAAATTTCTACAAAAAACGTTTCCCCCCAAACCTGGGGGGCCATGGCGGGCTGGGGCCACAATGTAATTTTATACATGTACCCCCCACAGACCGCCCCCAGGGAACACTACTCCCCAAAAAAGGGTTTATACATTTCCCTTTGGAAATCCCTAAAGAAGCATTTTGCTTTCTATCAAACATGAAAAAACTTTGGGGACTTGGGGTTTAAACATTTTTTGATCAAAAGATTTTTTAAAGCTCCCCCAGGGACTTTAAAACGTGATCTCAAAATGGGGGCAGTTATGCAATAAACAATATAATTCGGGGAGGCATTTAATTGGATAAAGGATGGAACAAAGAAAATTTTCCCACCCCTGTTTTAATCATCTTGACAGTGGTCCCGTGCTTAAAACGCCTAAAAAAAACTTTCCGGAGGGGGGGTTTGACGGCCTTACCATCGATTAAAACGGAAATGGAGGGGCCCGAAATCACTTGGGGTTTGATAAACCCCCACAAAAAAAGGAAAGTTTGCAGATTTTTTTTAAAGTCTGTGATTTATCTGTTTTTCAAAAATTTTTCTAGTGAATTTTTTTGGTGGTTGTCGCCCCCCTTGGGAAAAATGTGTATGCGTTTCAGGTGTGCCTCCAGGGTGTGCTCTGGTACATGAAATTTCGTATCATATGCGTATCCCCTTTAAAAACGCTCCCAAATTTAATGCCTCGGTTTTTTGCTCTAAAAAATTATACGTGTTTTTTTGTGTTTTTTCCTTTCGGTTTAATCTATTTCAGGGGGAAAGGCCAGGGGGCTGGGGCTCCGATAAAAAAAAAAAGGTTTATCAGGGTTTTCAGTCCCTAAGAAGCGCCCCCTTTTAAAAAGAAAACCAAGCCTGTTTAAGTTATATTACAGTTATTTACAGATACAGTTTTATCCCGGATTTATTTAAAGGGGAAAATTTTTTTTCGGGAATTCCTGAAAAAGAACGGGTTTTAAAAAGCCCAATTAAACCCAAAGGGCCTTGTTTTATTTTTAAAACAGACGATCTGAAGGGGAAATGGTTAAAGAGTAGCCATAAGCCTGTTATAGACAGAAGTCCGGTTTTTGAAAGCCTGTTATACGGGGGTATGACGGAATGATATTTGAGATTAGCTTCTCCCCGGCGAAGACATTGATTAGTCTTAGGTATGTTCGGGGTTTAAACCCTCAACATACCGTGTTTTTTAATTTTTTTTCTGTTTTTTTTGGGTTTAAGAAAAACAGCATTCGGGGGTTTAATTTTTTATTCAAGCTAATAAATTGGTTATTTTTCACACTGAAATTTGGGCGGGAGGGGTAAAACCCTTTGGGTTTTGTTTCAAAAGAAACCTTTTAAGGGGGGGGTTTGTCGCTGCAGGCACGTTTTCTCCCCCTGGCTCTATGGCGTACAAAAAATTTATATCGCTCAGTAAAAAAGGTGCAGTCGGAAATTTTGGGATCGAAGAAAAAAAATTTGTAAAATTTATATGGGGGACTTGAGGAAAAAAAATTTAAATTGATTTTCTCTGTGAAACAAGCATAAATCACAGGTTTTACATGCTAGTATGTGGGAGACAAGCCCTGAAAAAAAAAATTTTGTTTTGGGCCCAAATCAAAATTTAAAATTAAAAATTAAATGTAAAAAATTAAAAAAGGATTTAAAGAATGCATATGTATAAGGAGTGAGCCCCACCATTCCAAGTTGGTAAATTTCAATGTTTGGGGGGAAATGACGTCATAAAAATTCCCTTTAAACGTGAAGGTTGGTATTTTGTGGGGAGAACGTACAACACTGATCCACCTTGTATTACCCCCCACCCCTCCCCTTCTGGAAATTTTTTCCCCTCAGCCCCCGTGCCAAAAACCTCCCCTTTCTTTTTCTGTAGTTTTTTTTATAAAGGGCCCAAAACTTCTTGTACCCGGAAAGGGAAAAACCCAAAAAACCCCCCGCCCTTACCCCTTCTGGGGCCCCCTTATTTTTTAGCCCCTAAGGCAAAAAAACCAACCCGGAATTTTCCTTTTTTGAAGTTGAACAGCGCCCTTTTGGCTACCCCAAACCCTTTTTGGGGACTCCCACCTCTCCCCCCTTTTGAAATTTCCCACTTGTTACTGCTAATGTAAACATTGTTTATGAAACCCTGTCGTTGTGAAAAGTCTTTGCCAGCACACCGGAACATCACAACAAACACCCCAAACCCGCCACGAAACCCCCTTCCCCTTTTTGCCCTTGGCTTCTAAGCACCCTCCTCCTGTATAACCGCTATTTGATTTCAATGCAAAAGGGGAGGGGAAAGACGGGGGGGAAAGGACAATTTCCCCTTTTGCTAGAAGATGTTTGGAACCCAAACTTTCTGAAAATCCCAAAATTAAAGGACTCCAGTTTTTTTCCCTATTGCTCACTCCCACACAGACCCCTCCCTCCAGGAGGTTTAAAACTGTAAATTTCAATTATCCATGTTTTGGGAAACCCATTTTTTAAAACGTTTTCCATGACAATTTTGTTCAGTGCTAAAACCCAAACTATCCCAAAAGTACTTGAAGGGGCCCCCAAGGCGAACAATTTCCCAAATCGCTTTCCATACCCCCTCTTTTTCTGGATCTTTGCGTTCCCACCAATGGAAGGGTGTACGGGCCATACTCAGCATTACTTGACCCACAAGCCAATTTTTTCCAGTAAATGAAAACGGTTGTGGTATTTAAAAAAATTTTTGGGAAAAATGGTCTAAAGGACTACAGGGGCCTCTCCTTCTAAAACCATAAAAACTCCCCCAGAACAAACTTCACCCTTGCTCGGAGTTTACCCAAAGTTCAGTTCCCCAAACTACACCCCCCTTTCCCCCCACCACCAAAACCCGGGGCCTCATTAAAAGGGATTTTCTCCCAGTTTTCGGGCAGCCCCCTCCCCCCACCATCACCCCCTCACCCAAAATGGTTTTCCTTTTCTCTCCCGGGGTTCTACCTTCTCTTTCCTTTCAGCGCCGCCACACCCCCTTTACCCCAGGATAAACCAATCTACGTCCCCTTTTTTTCCCCACCCCCGAACAAGTAAAAAATTTTTACTGCCCCCAAGTCCCCCAGCCCCGGAAAAAAAAACCCCTATTGGCTTTTTTACTGGGGCCCATCACCCAGATAAGAAGACTTTATTTCCCTTTTGGAAAGATCTTTTAACCTTTGCCAGCATAAGGTTGATTTTTTATTTTTGGCCCTATCATCAAATCAGCCCTAAAAGAAGACACTGTGGGGAAACATCGTCCCCTTACTCATTGGGGAAGAGTTCTCCCGGGTTTTTAATTCTTGGGCAAAGGAACGCTTTGGCTTAAATTTCCTCAGTGAATATTTTTCAATTCTACCCCAAGGAGTCCTACTAAATCCATGGAGAATTTTTTTTCCCCGGGTTTTTCTGCCTTTTTCCCGGGGACCTGGATTTGAAAATGAACACTAAAGCTCAAAAAAATTCCTCTTTTCAATGGCATTTGTTAAAAGGGTTTTATTAAAAACCCATTTGGGATTTGGGGAACTAATGGGAGAAAAAAAAATATGCAGATTTATCCAAAAAAGTCAATTTTTCTCTTTTTGAAAGGCACAGATTTTATTCTTTCCCAAACGTTAAAAAAAGGTTTCTAATGTGACCCTATTTCAAGAGCTCCCACGGGGGCTTTTTTGCCCCAGCCAGACACCATTTTCACAACCCAAACCAAATTTCCCAAGTTTTCCCGGGGTATAAACCCTACAGACCCCCCATCAAAGGAGAAGGGTTTTTCGCGACCTTTCCAGAACACACTTTAATGGCGGCAAGGCCGAACTCAAAAAACTTGTTTTTACTGAAACCGATCCCGGAAAAAATCATGGGGCGTCCCCGGGGCTAAAGCTTGTGACGAAAAAAAGGAATCTTGTTTCCAATGGAGGGCAATCCCGTTTTTCCCCTCAAAGCATATAATCAATTTAAACTCAGTATCAAGTTTTTGGTTTTTAAATTCGTAAAGATTCAACCAAAAAACACAACAAAAACCTAAAATCTACAATAAAAAACCCTTTCATTGGACCTCAATTTCCCAATTTAACCTTTAAGTCAGTGCAAAAAAAGCTTTCCCTAAAAAAGGCAACTTATTCCCCTTTTCCCAACCTCAAGGACCCCTTCCTATGTCCTCACCCCTTTTGGTTTCCCGGGAAAAACCCATGTTTTCCGTTTTCTCAATGCTTCAAAGAAAACCATTTGTTGTCTTCTAAACCCAGTTTTTGCCTTTAAATTTCTTCAAAATTAAATGGCCATTTTCCTTTCCTTTTAGATACGGGTGCAGCCAAGATCAGTTCTGAAAAACTTCTGACATTTTCCCCCGGGAGGGGTCTTACTTTTCCTGAACATTTCATGCGTTAAAGTGGAAGGACGACCAACCCCACACTGTTTAAACCCTACCCTTTTCCCAAATTGGACATCACGGAACTCCTGCCTAAAACTACTTATCTTCTCCTACTTACCCAAACTAACCTCCCCTTAAAGCGGATCTTTTTCAAACGATGAATGCACTATCAGAAAAATTTTAATTTTCCCCGAATGTATTTGGGGAATTTCCCAAATACTCCCAATTTCCCCCAAAAGCTCAAAAAAGCTGTTCCTGAGATTCCCCTGTTTTTTATCCACATCAAGCAAACCCCCGGAACTTTTGACCAAGTACCTCCTAAAAGTTTGTTTTTTAAAGGTCCTGATGGAGTCGGATTTTCCCAGTGTCCCCCTGTACATGTCTTCTTAAAAAGAGGGGGGTTCCCCGACTGCTTGCCTCAAAATCCCTTTAAAGGGCATGACCCAAGAACAATCTCGGGAAAGTCAAAAATTTAAGAACATTCCGGGGAATGGGGGTTACTAACCCACTCCCAATTTTTTTATGAAAAAATACATCTCGGTTCCCTGTTCCAAGAAAAGTTTATCCCTGGTGAACCCCAAAAAAAAACCTTTGGGCCCCCGGGGGAAATTTCAGGGGGCAGTCATTGCAAAAAAGGTTTAAAAGGGGAAAATTTGTGGCCCCCCAAAGCTCATGTTCTTTCACCCAAGTCCCTTTCCCTTCGTTTGCCTACTTCACAGTATTATGGTTTCTGCAAGGGTTCTTTTTTCAGTGCCCCATTAAAAAGGGGGAAAACTTCCCCAAATTACCCTTTTGCTTTCCCAATTACCGGGTTACTCAAGCCCCCCTTGACAAAGGATTGCTTAAAAGGGGGCACAAAACTCACCCAACCGGGTTGACTAAACCCCTGCGGGACGTATGATATTTTTTGGGTGTGCTTTCTGATTTTCCAACTGGTCATTAAAAGCTCTTTGAGTCTTCTTAAAATTTGGCATAAATCAACTGCAAATTTTCTCACGGCCCAAAAGGTAAAAATGGGGGGGTTCAAAAAAAGGGGTTGTTTTCCCCTCGGAAAAATGCATTATCACAGGGGTACCAAACCCCTTTTACTGACGATTGGGAAAAAAAAAAAGTTTGGATGGCATTTTTTTTCCCCGGAAACAACTAAAAAATTTTCCCGGGGATTTCTGGGGGGGGCCTCGTCACTTACTGTTTTGGGAAATACCAATGCCTCCCAAGGGTTTTAAAAAGGAAATTATTTTAACCAATGATTTTCTCACTTGGGGAAAAAAGAGTGTTTTAAAACCCTGGAAAAAAATTTTAAATCTTAAAAGCCCCCGGGTTTTGGGAAACCCGGGGGAAACACGCCCACCTTTTTTCAACTTCTTCTATTTTGAGATTTGGGCCCAAGTTTTCAGAAGTCATGACAAAAAAACATGGAGAGCGAGGGAGCCCTCTTGGATACTATTTCTTGCAAGTTAGATCCTGTTGCACGGTCTTTTCCCCTACTTCCCTCAGAGCTTTCATTGCTGCCAAAAA
This sequence comes from Phyllomedusa bahiana, assembly GCA_025379985.1. Taxonomy (NCBI): domain Eukaryota; kingdom Metazoa; phylum Chordata; class Amphibia; order Anura; family Hylidae; genus Phyllomedusa; species Phyllomedusa bahiana. The sequence continues at coordinate 15,037 of JAODAL010049360.1, read as the reverse complement.
GTTCTTCTTGAAAAAACCTCAAGACTTTCATTTTGGGGCCATTAGGTCAATGTTTTGGTCCTCAGATTACAAAGGACCCTTTGGAACAGTCGCAGAAAACCTCATTTTGGTAAACAGCGCCTTTTCCCCTTTATTACAATCCCCATTACTGATGCCGGGAAAAAAATGTCATTTTGGGGAAAAGAGATTTGCTTCTCCCCAACCCAAAGCACTCTGCTTCCTTTTCTAAAGGGGTTTTGGGGGGAAGATGAAGATAAAAGATCAGTCTACCACAGATAAAGGGACCGACTGCAGCGGATAAAACCTTTTTATGACTGTTTGAACAAACAAAGGGCTGAAACCTCCCATCTTTTTTCTCCGTTCTACACCCAAAGTTGGGGGAGCCCGGGGACTATTTCGTTTTCAAAAAATAAAATCCAGATAATGGGAAACGATCAAGGGCGTTTTTCCTTACGGGGAATATGTGGGGGTTACCTTCCCAAAGAAACCTTTTGAAAAGGCTACATCTTTACCTTTGAAAAACCCAGCCCAAAAAGGGGTGAACCTGGGCTGTAAACGGAAAAGCTCGTAATTTTCCGCCGAAAGAAAAAACCCCTTTGAAACCCATATACACTGACTCAGTCTCGGAAAGGGGGAGTACCCCTTAAACCTTTGGCCTGAAGGGGAAACCCTGGGGGGGGGGGGGGTTTCCAGAAAGTTTGGGGAAACGCCCAAATAAAAAAACAAGAAGCCATTCAGACTCTGATGCATGCTTTTCAAATTTGACACCCTAAAGGGTTGGCCTTTTTGGGAAGACAAAAAGGGCCCATGGAAGAATAGAGACAGGGGGAAAAGTAAAAGGGGCCCCTTACGAGCAGACTTGGCTGCAAAGGCCGGCCAAGCCCCCCTTCCCAGAGTTTCGAGGGGAAAAGGGGGGGGAAAGTTTTTATGTGCTGCCCAGAGCAGAGAAAGAAAGAAGGAAAATTTGTTTAAGAAAAAATTGGGAAGGAATGTGTTTAAGGGAAAAAAAGGGGATTTTGTGAAAAGAAAGAAGGAAAAAAGGGAAGGGTTTGGAAGAAAAAAAAAAAAGGAAAGAAGGTAGATTAGAAACAAGAAGAGAAGAACAAGGACAAGAGGGCTTTGGGAACCCAGGTTTTTTTAAACCTGTTGAGCAATCTCAAACAACTTGAAAAAACCCAAAGGGAAAAGGGAAAAAGTTGGGGGGGAAATTTGGGGGAGCGAGATACCCCAAGTGGATTCTAGAGAAAGACAATGGGCTTTTTTTTACCAAGGGGGCATTAAAACCCAAAGCTTTTTAAGTACAAGGGGGGTCTTTTGATATTTACCCACAGAGGTGGAATCCGGGGTTCCAATGATTTCCCTTTCCCCCTGAAAAATTCCAAAGGGGGAAATTTTAAACCTAACTCCCCGGAAAAATTTCCACCCCCCCAGAAATATTTTAAACTTTTGCCCAAAATTTGGTGAAATTATCCCAAATCCTTGGGTTTAATTCCCTGGGGGAAAAATTTTGAGGGTTAAAAAACCAAAAAGGAAAGGCCCTTTTGGGCCTTTCCCTAAACCCCCCTAAAAAACCCCCCAATTTCAGTAGAAAAGGGAAAAAGAATGAACCCCACTTTGAAGAACAAATTTTCTAAAAGCTAGCAAAAAAAACATCTTTTCCCCTGGCCCGAGACCCAAACCCAATTGATTCTATTCTGCCCAAAAAAACCCCCAAGGTACCCCCACGGGCTCATCCTCGGGAGATAGTTTTTTTCAGGCCCACCCAGTTTTGGGGGGGTTTCCCAACGCAGTAGTTGAGTGCGGGGAATAAATACCCCTTGTAAAATATGTTATAAATCTGTGTTTAAAATTGAAATTTAATCCTGCCATTTTTGTAGGTGTGGGTTTTCATTTAAGAATTGTTTGGAAAACATTAAAACCCTTGTTTTGTACCTTTCATATCCATCGTTTTTTATCTGGGAAATGTTAAAATACTATTTGCATGAATCATTCTCTATCTTTTTTCCCCTTTTGACCGGTTTAAACCCAGTTTTTATATGTTTTGAAATGCCAGGCTTTTTTGCAAGAAAATTAAACCTTCGGACTTTCCCTATCCTGAATGATGCTGAAGACATTAAAAAATAGATTCACTATGGATTACTAACAAGATAGCTTAAGCAAAAGCAGACTAACATGGCATAGAGAACATTTGTTTCAACATCCAGTATGCAGCACAGTAAACAAACTCGAACGGTTTTGAACAACTTGAACGGTTTAACATTGTGCAAAACATGCAGAAATGTATATTACCATATAAAGAACTTGTAACTTGATTTCTTACTAACTCGTCCATCAAATGTCAATTAACCAATAGTCAAATAACACATACTGTGACAAATGCTTACGTAACAAGTGATATAAAATCTCATGTACTTCCCTGTATTAAACAGAATTGCTCTCCAGACAAATCTGTGTGGATGGTACTTCCTGGGGCTACAGCAAAAATATATATTAATTTGGAGGAGGTAGCAATTTGGCAGGAGTATAGACAAAGGGTTAAACTGTACTTATCATTTGGTGCACGTGACTCTCAAACGAAAATGAGGGAAACGCAGAGGAGACCTGCCGTCTGTTCTGGGGCGTCGCCCCATGGCCATTTCAATCTGGGCTGCCTGACCATTTGACTAGTCACCACTATATACGGGTAAGTAGCTGGTTTCTTTTTGAACTCAGCCTTATTCCGTTCTCGAGCTGCCTATGTTGTTTGCCTCATTACTGGCGTCACCCGAAAAGGCCTGGGTGTGACTCCTCTGATTTATTCTTGCATGCGTAACGTGTGCTTGTGGTTTGGCCTTATGCCCTTGCTACCTCTGGTTCTCTGATAGATTGCTCTCTAGATACAGTTATCTGCCATTACATCTGCTATGCAGCACAAAATTTCACTGTTGTTAGGAGTTGGTTCCTCTTTTTACGCTGCACTGAGATAGACTATCACTTGTTTATAGTGAGAAGGAAATACTTCAAATGCATTTCTGACAATCAAATGTTTTGCCTGTGGTTACTGTGACTTTCATATATTTCATTTCTTTATTCTTTCTGGGTAGATGGAAGCTGGCTGTTAGGATTCAAGTCCCCTTTAAATAGAGGCACGGACAATCTGTCTTGTCCATGATTTTAAGATTGCTGTCTAAAGTATTAGAGAATAAGTTAGAACAGATCCCTGTCGCTAGGAGCCTTTCTCAGAGCAGTCAGAAGTACACAGCAGATTCCTGTCACTAGGAGCCTTTCTCAGAGCAGTCAGAAGTACACAGAAGATTCTGTCACTAGGAGCCTTTCTCAGAGCAGTCAGGAGCAATTATAAAGGGTTAGAGTTAGCTGATGGCTTCCTTTAGATGTTTAGGGTTAGTTTTAGGTAGAGGCTGAAATAACTGCTTATCTGCAATTTTTTTTCCTGTTTTATCTGCTCTCGGGCGGACGCATATTGAAGTCTGAGAATACTTCCTGTTTTTACGCAAAGAAAGCAATTATTTTTATTCAGACTATTTTTAGAGACACAGAGTGTTTAAATATCGTGTCTGCCAGTGTGTGAATTCAGATTTATGGTTGTTTCAGCCGGAAGCACTGTCTCTTATCAGTGCTAAACATTAACCACAGAGCATTTCATTGTGGGCTTATTAACGATCTCATGATGGCATCTTTCAAAAAAAAATTTTTAATTCAAAATCAAATGCTGTTCAAGTTTTACAGTTCCACAGCGGGTTTAATGGATGGGGGGGGGGGGAAGAAAATATTATTTTTAAACAAAATTTAATGAAGGTTTTTGGTTTTTTACACCAAGGGGGCCCCTTTTTAAATTTTCACCAATGGGAGCAAGCTTTGAAGGATTGTTAAAGGGGTACTTGTTTTTAAATAAAAAATTTTTACCAAACAGTTTAGCGGGGAAATAGAACAGCAGTCGCCCCATCGAAAAGGACAATTTTTGTTGAATTTGAATGCAAGGGAAAAGGGAAGGGGGAATTTTAAACTCATTAATGTAGGGTCTTATGCCAAAATTCACCTCTTTTTACGACCCCCATTGTTGGACCTGCCCAATTTGTGGTAAAACAGAATCCCATTTTTTGTTTGAATTTTGGGTTTTAAAGCTGTGGGGGGGGAACGATCAACCCCTATCCCTCCCTGCATTTCCCCTTTCCCCCAAATTTTATGGGGGGACCCTATTTCCCCTCTATGGGCCCATTTTGGTGGCTCCCCTTTTCCCTCTCCTACCGGGGGATACTAAATAAACCCCTGCCTTTTCCCTGGGGGCAGCCTTATTGGTAAAAGTAAATTTTCCCCTTTTCCCGGGTTTTTTCGGCCATATTGTGGAGAAAAATTCCCCCACTTCCTGGGGGTCGGCCATTTTGGCTACACCCAAACTTCCTACTTCCAAGGGCCCATATTGTTTTTTTTCCCGTTCGGGGCCTACCTAGGGCCCACCCTTGATACCCCCCAAAAAATTTCTCCCAACAGTTACTCACAAGGGATGCGGGCTGCCCCCTTTTCATGAAATTCCTTACTGTGAAACCTGCTATCCAACAACCCACTTTACCCATTGCTCACTGCATCAGGAACTTTTTATATCCCTTCCTCATCTGTTTGCCCCCTTTTTCACCTTGGGCATTTCCCCCGAGGATACTGCGGGGGTTTCAAAAGTTCCCTTTTTTGCTGTTGGAGGCTCTCCCCCAAAAGAGGGGACTCCTAAAAGAGAAGCTTTGATCCTGAAAATAAAGGGATAATGTTTTTTTTATTTCCCCCGGATGAGGAACGCAGCTCTTTTTCAGGACAGACCGCCTTAAACTCCCAAAGACCCCTCTGTCCCTTTGGCCCTAGTGTGGAACCCCACCCAGAAAATTTTCCCCCTATCCCTTTACCTCTATCTGGGAAACACTTCTACCCCCACTCTTTGATTATTAATGGTGATATTGTTTTCCAAGATATTTCTCCCCTTTGTCAACCGGGTTAAAACCCAAACTAATTCACAATCTTCAACTTGTGGTGGTAGGGTCGGGAAATTGCTCGTTACGGCGGAATGATATACAAAAGGCTTTTTGATGCCCTTCTTTCCCGTGCTAAAGGCATTTCCCTTTCCCCGCTTTCCGCTGTTTGGTCACCCCTGGGGACAATTTGAAGTTTTAAACTATATTTTTCTTTGCTTGGGTCCCATTTTAAAAACCACTTTATCACATGAAAATTTGGGTTTTTGCCTACTGACTTCACAAAAAATATTGGCTGTGGCACAAGAAAATAAATTCAAGTCTCTGTCTAAAACCCCTCATTTCTGCGGGCCCTTTTTTAAAAATTCCCCGTCAATGTGGGGGTGTGAAGCCTTTAACTCTATGCTTTGCTGGAACATGGCCCTTTACCCCAAACCCACTTGGGGGAAATTAGGGAAATTTTTTGGGTTGAAACCCGGATGCCATGGCCAAAAAGTTTAAGCAGACTTGGTTAGTTTTTATACTTAATTTCCAAACACGAGGGGCCCTTTTTTCCCCTTTTGGGACCCCAAAGGGACTTTCAATGTTGCCTTTCCCAGCAAAAACCCTGCCCCTGCCCTGACTTGTAATTGATTGGGAAGCGCTTTACCCCCAAACCACCACCCAAAAAACCTTTGATCCCTCCCAACATTTTTTCCCACACTTTTCCCCCAGGTTTAAATTTAAATTTCCCTGTCCTTCCCCCCAAGTTTTAACCCCTTTCCCCAAACCCAAGGCCCAAAACCCTTTTTATGTGCCTTTTAATCCCCTCTCAAGTCTTTTAACCCTTTTGGCCCCAGTTAAACCGGACCCTGAAAAAGAGCCCTATGCCTTTTGCCCGTCCCATTTTCAAATAAAAAAAACCCGTACTCACCCAAAATGGAAAGCCCTGTTTTCATTTTTCCCAAACAAAAAAAGTTTGGGAAAGCCCCTTCGGGGCCTATCATAAAGTTGCTCTGCAAAGAAGATACCTGTGAAGCACCTGTGCTTATTTAAATCTGGGAAAAGGGGAGTTTGCCGCAGACTTCATTCTTGGCCAAAGTTTTTTTTTGGGCCAAATTTTCAAATAAATTTCTTTTTAACCCCCAACCCAAGGGCCCCAGGGAAAAATGTAAAAATTTTTCCCCAAAACAGATTTTTCCTGCATCTTTCCCAAAAGGAACAAGGGTCTTGACCCCAAAATTCAAAACTTTAATCAATTTTTAAATTGGGCTTCCACAATTTTTTTAAGGCCTATTTAAAACCCCAATTTCCCAATTTATTTTAAAAACTTTTTCGCCCCAAATTTTTGCTGAACTGCCGGGAAGCCAACTTTCTCCATTGAAAAGGCCAGAGTTCCTTGCTTTCTAAACCCGATTCCTCTCATCCATTAAAAAAGGGGATTTTTCTAAGGTGGTTGTTTTCAAGAACACTTCCTGATTTTTTCTCTATAATAAAAACCTTTTGCAAATTTACCCTGGATATTCTACTCCCAAAAAGTTTCCTTTTTTTTTAAACCGGACTTCCCCGAAAGGAGTGGCAAACCTCACAGGCTTGTTTCTTCTCCCAAAAAAACCTGGTTTTCCTCTAGCCAGAAAACTCCCTTTTCAAACCCCACGGACGACAGCAGAAATCTTCCCTGCTCCGGGAAACGACAACATTTTCCTCAAAAATTCCAATCGGGCCCAAAATAAGTTACAGGTTTCGGGGACCACCCAGCCCCAATTTTTAATCAAAGACAACGCAGATTTTTTATCTCAAAATAACCCCTTTCATTTAGACCCCCTCCCAACTACAATAAATTTCCCAAGAAGTTAATCCTGATGATGCCCCAAAACTGGCCACCCCCTTTCCTCCCCCCACCCCTTTTCAATTCCTACCCTCCTCAAGAAATAGGATTTCGGCACCCTTTGTGTTTACTGTCCGGGGTTCCATTCAGCAGAAAAATTCCCTTTCAGTAATCATTCTGGCCCTGTTTTGACTGGAAATTTTCCCCCAATCAAGGGGCCATAAACCCTTCCTTTTCTTTAGACACGGGTTTGCAGAAAACATCTATCCTAAAAAATTCTGATTTCCTTGGGGAAGTCATCCTTTCCCCGATTACATTTCCTGCGTGGGAGGGGGAAATGGACCCCCAACTAAAACCCTCGCTTGACTTTCCTGTTCCGGGTTGGACATCATGGACTCCCTAAAAGGATACCGTTTCCCCTCCCTGCCCCCAAAAATTGCTTGGAGCAGATCTTTTTCCCAAAAAAATGAATGCTAATACCCAGTTTATGATTCCTCTGGAATTTTTTTGGGAAACTTTGTTTTTCCGGGTATCTCATGAAGTCACCTGTGCACGGGGAAGCTCTCCCAGCTTTCTTTTGTCATCCACGATCCTTCCATTCCTCATGATACCCTTCCCAATTTCAAGTCTCCCCCCTGAAAGTATGGTCAAAAGGGGTTCCCGTTTGATATTGGCTTCCTTTTTTGCACCGCCCCATTTTTTCCCTTAAAGCTGGTGCTACCCCTCCTGCCCCCCCCAATATCCCTTTTAAGCAGGGCCAAAAAATTTTTCTCTGAAAAAAAAATTTCACTGTTTCCCTGAAAAAAAAGGGGTGCTCATCCAGGGATTTCACCTGCTAAATACACCCTTGTTCCCTGTTCGAAAGGGAAGGTTGTCCCTGGTAAACCCCCAAAAAAAATATCGTTTGGTTCAAGATTTAAAAAGCAGGGGTAAAATGCTGTTACTGTCTTTGAAACCCTGGGTCCCCAAGCGCATGTACTTCTCAGCCAAGGCCCCTCATTGCTAAAATGCTTCCATTTTATAAATCTCTGCAATGCTTTCTTAAGTGTCCCTTTACAAAAGGGGAATTCTCAATACTCTTTGCTTTCACTTATCGTGGTCCCTCAACCCCACCGGGGACAAGAGCCCTCAAGGGGCCCAGAATTCCCCAAAATTCAATTAACTCAAGCTCTTCATCCCTGTCTTAACCCTTGGGATGCGGAAACACTTAAAGGTCCAACTCCTACAGTATGGGGGTAAATTTTTTTACTTGTGCCCCGGCCCTTTCCCTTTTTTTTACCTGGCATCAAGTTCCCCTCAGTCTTTTCAACTTTTATCACCCCTTTTCCAACTGCAAGGTTTTAAGTCAAAAAATGCAATGGTGTTGTGACAAAGTGTTTTTCTTGGACACTGGATATTTAAGGAAAAAAACCCTTATTTAAATGACCGAAAAAAACAAACTGCATGTCCATCCCTTTTACCTACCACCCCTCAAACAACTACAGGCATTTCTGGCCTAATCCCTAATGCCGACAATGGATACCCAATGCAAAATTTGGGCCCGATGCAAAAAACTCTATGCCCCCTTTTTAAAAACATTTCTTCACAACCCCGACTCGCACCTGAGGCAGAGGCCCCGCTTCCCGGAAAACTCAAAGAAAATTATTTTTCGAAGCTCCCGTCTGGGTATCCCCGGGCTACTCACAGCCTTTCTACCTCTTTTTTCTCCCAACATTTTTGCCCTGCCTCTGGTGTTTTGGCTCAAAAACATTTGGGGAAACGTATTTAAACCTCTTGGATATACTAGGGAAGATAGATCCTGTCGCCCCAGCTGCTTTCCCACTTGCCCCCAGAAACCCGTTGTCGCTGACAAACTCCTTCTTGACAAGATTTTAAGACAAACTTTTTTGGGGCTCCTTTTGGGCCCATCCTGGCCCTCAAGGGGCCCTTAAAGGGGTCTTGAAACAAACCCCAAAAAACCCCTAAAATCTCAAAGCAAGTAATCTTCGTTTACAATTGCCCACTTAATGAGCCTGAAAAAAATAACCCTTTAAGAGATTGCACCCACCCTCAAACCACACCCTGCTTCCCCTCAAGGGGGGGAAGATGGGGGACCCCAAAAACCCAAAACCCGAAGAAGATGAAGGGCAAATTCCGATGTCATGGGGCTGCCTTGAAAAGATGGAGGGGTGAAAATTTTTTACCGCCTTTAATGTCTTGTTTCCAAACTGGAGAAAACCCCCATTATGCTTCTTTACAGATGGGGGTCCAGTTGCAGATGAACAAGGATGATTCCATACCCGGATTTGTGTGGTTACCTTGCATGAAACCCTAAAGGTGCATCTTTACCTTCGAGTTGTCAAACCCAGGAAGCTGCCCCTGGGCCTTTTAAAAAGAAACTTGCAAGATCGCTGAAGGAAAAACGTGAAAAAAAACACCCACCAAGCCACGTGTAGGGAGTGGGCCCCTGACTTTGGCCTGAAGTGGGCCCCTGCGAGGTTTCCAGACAGCTAGTGGGAAAAGCCAATCAAAAAACCCAAAAGAATGTTCAGACCTTGATGTAAAGCTCTCCAGCTTTTTTTTTTTTTCCCGGGGCCCCAAATGGCTGTCCCTTTAAAAATGGAGGGCAGGGGAGGCCAGGGGCAAAATACAACGTGTCAGGCTGCAAAGGGCCGCAGCCCTCCTCCCCGCATTGAGAGAAAGCAGGGTGGGGTGTAAAGTACTACAAGAACAAGAAGAAAAGTAGAGGAAAAAAAGAAGATAGAAGAAAGAGGGGAAGAAAGGGGGAAACTAAGAAAAAATGAAGAGGAAAAGGAAAAAAAAGAAAAGGGTGAAGAACAGAAACAAGGAAAAAAATTTACTGAACCCAGGTTTTGACCGGGTGAGGGCAAATTTTAAAAACCCCAAAAAAGGCCCAAAAGGAAAGGGGGAAACTGGGGGGAAGAGGGGGGGATGAGATGCCCGCCCGGATGGATTTGGGGGGAAAGAAAAAAACTGGTCTCCAAAGGGGATTATTCCAGCTTTAAACCAATGGGCCCCTTTGGGATTTACAAAAGAGGGGAAAAAAAACCCCAAATGATTTCTTCCTTAAAAGATTTATCTTGGGACCGGGAAAATTTTGAAACCCCAGCAAGGAAAAATTTTTCCCAAAAGTTGGGGGAAATATGCCCAAAGTTGTTTAACCCCGGGGGGAATGGTACAAATGCCACAAAAGCATTTGGCCATCCAATTTTACCCCTTTTCCAAAAGGAAACCAGATTGCCCAAAAAAATTGAGTTGCCCCAAAAGGGGAAATACAAGTAGGGCCTGTGGTGGGGATAGGGTTTTTGGGTGGCTTTAGGCCCACCCGTCCCTTTTAAAATGACTGCAAAAAACTAAAAATTTAAAAAGCTGCTGACTGAATTAGTGTGGGTTCAGAATTTCCCGAAGTTTATTGAGTTTGGAAAACAAGGACCCGGAAATTCCCAGCGAAGTAACCAGAGACATTTGGAAAACTTTGTTGGGGTGACCTTTTGGGTTGCACACCCCAACCCCAGAGCTGGGGGGAAGGGGCGAGAGGAAAGAATGCCACACTTAAAAAAAAAAATCCTCAAAAACCAAAATAAGGGAAAAAAATCATTCCGTGGGCCAAAAAAATCCTACTTTTAAACACCCTGTATTCTGGGAAACACCCTAAGGGAGCCCACTGGTCTCACACCTTATGAGATATTTTCTTAGGCCCCCCTAGGTTAGGACAATACTATCCACAACGTTGAGTGCAGGGGAAAATAACCTTGTAAAAAAATGTCATAAAGTCTGTGTAATGAATTGGAAAAATAACCTATGCCGCGTGTTTTCCCCTTTTTTCCCCGATCCCGAAATCAGATCAGGCACCCAAAATACAAAACCCGGAGATTTTTTGTGGGTTTTTTGAAACATTTCAGAGGGTTCTCTGGGGAAATTAGATTTGAAGGGGCCATACCCAAATTCTTTTGGTGTCCCCCAAACCCCAATTTAAAAATGGAAGGAAGGGGCCTACTGGGTGCATGCCTTTTCCCCTGCAAAAAAAAGCTAGTGGGGCCGGAAATCATCATGGGAAATTTTCCTTTTTCCTTTATTTCATTTGTGTTGTTTTTGGGGGGGTGTGTGAAAATACCCCAAGGGGGAAAAGACCCAGGGGGTTTGGGTGGTGAATTGAAAGCTAGGGGTCAAAAATAAACCAAGGGCCCCGAACCAATAATTTCCCAAAAAAAAGGATTAAAATAAAGGGGTTTATTTGGGAAAAAAAATATCCATTTTTAACCAACAGAGATTTGTAAACCAAAACCCGAGATATCCTGCAAAGCATAGTTGGGGCAATTTGAAACCCCTAAACAATCATGGCCTACCAAAAAAAGCCTAAAGGATTTGGGCAAGATCTTTTAAAAGACACTCCCCAAAAAGGGGGGTTTTTGAGAAAATAAAGTGTTTAAGGTTTTTTTTTAGGGGTGACCGTTTTGGTTTCCAGGCCCAGAATTTTATCGTCTTTATCCCTTTTTTATTTCCAGTAAACCCCAAAATATTCATTATCTTTCAAATTTTTCCCGGTTTTCCCCAAATTTGGGTTGTTTAGAAAAACCACAAATGTACTGGGTAGGGAAATGCTCTAGGAGCCCCCTGGCGGTCATTGTGGTCAAAAAAACCATCATCCTCACCATCCCGAGGCAATGTAGAAGAGGCCGGGCGGGTCGCTTTTGTTATGCCCCCCCTTTGGGGCAAGCCCGGCAGTGATGACAGCGGGGTTTTTTTCCTTTTTCTCCACCGTCCATGAGACCCCCTCCAAAAATGGTGCACATATTCATCCTAGTCAAGTTTAGGGGGGGTAAGAGGAAAAAGGGGTTTTTGTTTTTTGGGGGGACTGTCAGGTGTGGGATTCAAATTTAAGAAAATGATTGAAAACATTAAACTTTTGTTTTGTTCTTTTCCCTATTTCCTCGAAATTTTATCTAAAAAAAAACTGTCTATTTTACTATTTGATGAATCTTCTCTAAACTCTATTTCCCTTGACGGGTTAAATTTAGATATTTTTTATGCTTTAAATGCACAGTTTTTTGCAAAGGGAATTACCTTCAGGATGTACCTGTCCTGAATTTTGTGAAGACATTTAAAAATAGGGTTTCGCTATGGTTTAAAAGAAGAAGCTTAAGCAAAAGCAGACTAACATGGCATAGAGAACATTTGTTTCGACATCCAGTATCCGGCACATTAAACAAACGCGAACGGTTTTAAACAACTTGAACGGTTTAACATTGTGCAAAACATGCAGAAATGTATATTACCATATAAAGAACTTGTACTTGATTTCTTACTAACTCGTCCCATCAAATGTCAATTAACCAATAGTCAAATAACACATACTGTGACAAATGCTTACGTAACAAGTGATATAAAATCTCATGTACTTCCCTGTATTAAACAGAATTGCTCTCCAGACAAATCTGTGTGGATGATACTTCCTGGGGCTCCAGCTATTACCGCAAAAATATACATTAATTTGGAGGAGGTGGCAATTTGGCAGGAATACAGACAAAGGGTTAAACTGTACTTATCAATAGTGTTCTCCTCCATTCCAGATCCAGACTCTGACCAAAGCTACATCCTGGTGACTTTGTGTGGGTGCAGAAACACGTCAGAGATTCTCTGGAGCCCAGATTTGACCATACCGAATACTCCTGATGTCCCCAACCTCAATGAAACTTGAAGGAAGGTCCACCTGGGTGCATGCTTCACACTGCAAGAAAGTGACTGCGACCAATAAGTCATAATGAACTTTTCCCTTATTCTTTCATATGTTTGTCTAGTCTGGATGTGTGTAAAAATACAAGAGGGACAACCAAGGGGGGTGCCTGATGAATTCAAAGCTAGGGATCAGGTCAAAGCAGGGTTTAAATCACTTAAGCCCCAGATAACAATCAACAAAAGTATGGACTGGGTAAATTGCATCTATTATAATCAACAGAGTTTTGGTAATTACACCCAAGGTATAGCTGAACAATTAAGCGCCACCTCCATCATGACTTTCCAGAATCATTGAGGGTTATGAGATTGTAAACAATCCATTGATGCCTCTACCGGGGACTGCTCTGAGGTGGCATCTGGCGGTTGTTGGTCAACAGTCATCCTTACCATCAAAGGCTCTGCGAGGAGGCCAGCGGTTGCTTGGTTACGCCCCTTGGAGCAAGCCTGACAGTGGTTCAGTGGATTCAACACCCGTTCACCCTGCTGTCTAAGGAGAGTGACCTTTACCCATTCTTGTTCAGTTAAGGGAAGAGCATCAATCATCATTCACGCCCTAGGGGGGAGCATTAGAACAGATTTTGATGTTTTTAGGGGGGACTGTCAAGTTGATAATTTAAGGAAAAAACATCAAAAGTCTGTTTCATCATTACATTCTTATTAAGCTCATCAGATAGTTTGTTAAACGCTTTTACTGCTATACATCTTTATCGAAGTATCAGATATCTCTCACACAGCTTTCCTTGAGACAGATGCAGTGTCTGCTAGAAGCAAGAAACTCAAGGCCTACCTCCTCCCCCAAGATGATAGAAGAGAGTTTGAGAATGTGTCATATCAGCTAATGCTTCATACGTATATGCAAATTTATAACTTGTCTCTTAGCAACCACCAATTAACCAATCATGTAGTGAAAGAATAGTCAAGTGATTAAAAAGTTCTATTGGAATGTAATTTACTGTGATTAAAGCAGATTCATGTCCTAAACGGAAGGTGTGGGTCATGTTCCTCGAGCTCCGGCTGCCGGCAGCAATAATAACAGTATAATTCGGAGGAGGCATTTAATTGGATAAGGACTGGAACAAAGATAATTTCCACACCTGATTTAATCATCTTGACAATCTCATCTGATCTCTTCTACATGTTCCCAATGTTGGTGCATACCGGACTCTACTCACAAGGGTTCGATTGGATTGAGGTCTAGGGACTATGGAGGCTAATACAGCAACTCCACTTCATTGTTATTGAACCATTCCTTCTCCAACCTTGATGTATGCTTTGGGTTGTTGTCCTGCTGGAACACTATGTCGTCCTTTTCATACCCATAGTACTGGAGTGTATGAAGTAACATCTTGTAAGATACTCACATATAGCTCAGTATTGAGATCACCATCGATCCTGGTCAAGTATCCAACAACTTTGGCTGTGAAACATCCCCATGTCATCAGGTTTGCTCCACCAAACCTGACAATTTCTTCAATTTCTCGATCAGTTAGACCCATTCTTCCAAATCCATTTGTCCCCATCAGAGCCTGCTCTGTTGACTTTCATCTCATCGCTCCAAATCATCCGTTTTCAATCTTCCATTTTACTACTTTTTTGAAAATGCGAACCGACGCTTCTTATGACAAGATTGAAGTCAAGAGGTCTTAACCTTTTTTTTGGGCCATCATTTCAGACCTGTGTTGTGCGTGTTTCCCCGGTGCTTGCAGGGAAGTCTGTGATCTCGCTCTTACAAAGAATACGAGTCACCTCCACTGCTGTGTCTGTCGTGTTAAAACTGATAGACCTTGTGATGAGCGACATGTTGACTGTGATATTTTGCCTGGACATCCACCTGTTGGCTTTTGAATGGACGAATGGACTTCATTTCGTATTCTTCCAGCTGTCATGGCCTCAGAGTTTGGCAATTTTCTTGGCTGAGAGCCCGCTATCGATGAGGTGGATGATGCTGTTTTTCTTTTCCTGGGAAATCTTCTTCACGGCTGATCGAACCAGTGACCTTTCGCTTGGGAATCAACCTAATAACACACTGAGTTATTTGGGAAAGTGAGAACAGATTGTAATTTGTAGTTACAAGAAGAAAAAGATTGTTCCACCACCAGGAGCAAAATAGTAACAATGCAGTTACATGACAAGAATCTGCAGAACTAAGCATAAGTTAAATAGTTGCAGGTCAAAGTTATGTATCAGATAGCCAAGATGATTGTCTATACAATGATGGTAGTCTCACGTTCAAAGCTGTAGTGGATGTTGAGATATGGAGTCTAAAAGTCACAAGTTCAAAACATTGTTACACTTTTATTGGAAATGACTTTAGAACACAAAAATCTTTAATAGATTGCAAACATGCAAAACTCGGCAGTAAGTGTGAAAAAAACAGTTTTCAACAAAAACATCGTGAATAACTATTGTGGAGTCTACGAATTTGTTCTGACTGAAATTCTTCATAGATAACCTCACATCTGATCTCATTATTTCCAGGCTAGAGAACGGCCTCTCTCCACTAACTCTGGTTGGTGGCAAAGCGGTGACCACAGGGGCAACA
>JAODAL010049359.1:0-28252 GCA_025379985.1 Phyllomedusa bahiana | reverse complement strand
TGGTTTGAGCACCTAGTTTTGCCGTCCCACATTAAGAAATGTGTCTAATATTATTAATGTGAATGAATGTGATGTGACACACCCCCAGAATGCCCCCACATCATTAGTGTATTACAAAGTGTTGGATCTAGTGCACAGTGCATCAAACATGTTCGTTCAACATGCCAAAAACACGGAAAAATTGGGTTGGACCACTCACTTTTGTATTTTTGTGGTCACATTTTGTTTGTTGGCATATAATACAGGGGGGGCCATTTAAAGGATACACCAAAAAAAAAATGGGAATGGTTGGTGACATCAATTTCCCCTTTTGGGGCACATTAGTATATGGGAGGGGGAAAATTTTCAAGATGGGTTTTTAACCAGGGGTTTTTTTCTCAATAATTAATTATTACTACCCCTTTTCCCATTTGAAAAAAAAAAAAATTTGGATCCAAAATACTGACTTCAAAATCCCCCGCCATGGTCGACACCCAAAATTTGAAAAAATTTTCCCCCCCCCCAAAACAATTTTCCACAGGAATTTTGAATCCCCAACCCTTTTTCCCATTTTTTTTTAGGTGTAATCCATATAAATGGCCCACCCGAAATTTTTTTTTGTAAAATATATTTTTTTTTTTTTTACTGGGAAAAAAAATTTAAAAGTTTTACGTTTTAGACATTTTATTTTTCAGTGATTTCTGGTAGGCAGAAATATTTTTTTTCAGTAGTTATAAAAAAATTATTTGCTATGAAAACACCAAAAAAAACAAAGGAAATAGACTGCCCTTTTAGTACAGGTTTAGGGGCTTTCCACTGTGCGGCAGAAAGCACCGGGGATCCTTTAACCCCAGAGCCATGCTAGGGGGGAGGGCATTTTGGAAAAAAATGCTCCTTGGCTTCTGCGCATACCTGGACCATTCCTTTGTTGTCTGTAACATTGCAGTGCCAGGACCTAACACACTTGCACAAAAAGCAAGAGCCCAACACTTGGCAAGTCAATCCTCAACGAAACCCCTCGCAACCACTCTGAACACAGCAGTGTTAAAATAACTTTATAAAGGGGGCTAACCCCCAAAAAAAGTCATATCACACTACACGTTGAAGGAGGCACTTTTGAAAACAAATTATAAACAAGGTTGCTTGTTATGGCAGTTTAAAACCCCTCCCAGTTTAAAATTTAAAAAAGGGGAAACTTCTTTAATGGTTGAAATCTGGGCACAACTATTTGGCTTTGGACAAGATGGCCTGCCATCCCAGGGGGGCCCAGGTCGGCCCATCAGTGAAGCATTCCTCTGAAAATATGTCCTGGTTATCCAAGGTACATGCCTTGGATCCCAGTGTATGCGCTGTTTATTTAACTTTTATTTAACATCCTCAGGACATGCAAACAGTTAAAACTCTTAGTTCTGCCTCTTCAAATAGCAATGTACGTGATAGGCCTATGAGACGACCTGTTTCCCCCCCTTCTCCCCTACTACTATTGTGCTATGTGTCCTAATGACAACACACAATAGAACCCTCACCTATCACTCTATAACCCCTCTCAAAAAAAAATTCCCATGAAAAATGAGAAAAAAAGGGCATGTTCACACAGTGTAATTCGGGCTATTTTCCCCTGCAATTCCCATTGTTCGGGACGGGAAGGGGGGCCGGCAACCCCGCCCCATAACATTCATTATTCACGGCGCAATACGCCGTGGAAAATTGACAGTCATTTCCCCTCCCCGCCGGTGTAGGGTCCAAGCAGGAAAGGAGACGTAATCCATAGTCCCTAGAGAAACTGTGGATTACCGAATTTTTGGGACGGTATCCGCCCCCCCTTTTTAGCGCGTCAGCCCAAATTTTACGGGGCGAATATGTCCCAATAATTGCCGTGTGAACATAGCCTAAGAATTCTAAGATATTTGTGCACAAATACTGCAGGGACAAATTGTGGCCAGGAAGTGTGGTATGGGCTGGATGGAGAAGAAAAGGGAAAATAAGGAGAGAATGACTCAGAGAAGACATCTCATGTGAGCACCTGGATTTAAAAGCCGTAGAAACGATTTTCGTAGACCTTTGGTACACTAGTATCTACCACTAACTTCACTTTTATGGCAGCCACCGTTTGGGTCGTATATTGATCTTTTTTTCAGAAATTATAAATGCACCATTTGGTAGAAATAGGAAACCCCTTTTGATGGGTAATACTTGGTCCTTAGTGAAAAACTTTAATTGTAAGATGGCTTGGCATAGTGGTTTTGTTCAGAACACATGAGGGTCATATTAGGGATTTTTTTTAGCGTTTTTATCAACAAAGTTGAAATGGGGCACTTTTTTTTATGGTAACCCCCCAAAAATTTTTTTTTCCGGATCACGCATAATTTTTTAAAAAAATCTCGCAAATCATAATCCCCCGGCCTTTTTCGGCGCTTTTCCCTGACATTTGGGCGCCAGCCAATCACTTACAAATAGAGCAGGGTGAGATGTGTGGAAAAACGCATGACGGGATTGTATTTGCGTTTGGGCGGGAAAAATCACATGACCTTGTTTTAACATAGAACAGCCCTTCCTTTTCTGCCTCAGCCTCTCAGGTTTCATACTATTTGGGGACGTGGCGCTCTGCATGTCTCCAAACACTCAGGGAAATCATACATTTTTCACAGAGAAACCTCACAATTAGCTTTTAGTTAATTAGACATTGGAAAAATTTGGGTAGTTAGTTTAATTTTAAAAAGCAGCACTTCGCTAAAAAAAGCATTTTTTCCCGCAATTTTTATTCTCAATTCCCCCAAAAAATCATTTTGCGGGTTTTTTGCTGTGAGGGACTGTAAAAGACCCAAAGGGGTTTCGTACAAAACCATATTCCATTTACCCCACTTTCATCTTTAAATTTTTTTCGCATTGTCAAGTTTTGGGGGTCGTGTTGCCTCACAATTTTTAAAGTGGCTGAGAAGTCTTTTTTTAATAATTTTTTTTTTGGGCAGGTCTGGAATACAGAAATAATCGTGGTCCTTTGGAACAAAATTGGCTTTTAAGAAAGCTTTTTCTCCCTCACAATTTTTTAACAGGGCTGAGAATTTAAATTTTTTAATAATTTTTTGGGGTCAGTTCTGTGAGATACAGCAAAAAATCAGGTCCTTTTTGGGAAAAGAAAAAAGGTGGGTTTTAAAAGGGGCATTTCTCCCCCACAATTTTTTAAAACAGGGCTGAGAAATTTTTTTAAAATTTTTTGGGTCAAGCCTTTTAAATGCAGCAAAACTACAGTCCTATTTTAAAAAAATGTTGTTTCAATAGACATTTGTTTTTTCACAAATTGTCAAAAATGGCTCATGGGCATATTTTGAATTTTTTGGGGGCATTTTTTTTTCTGACATGCAGCATACTACAGGTGCATTTAAAAAAAAATGTTTTTTTTTTCAACGAATTTGTTCTTTCACAATTGTCAAGAAAGTTGCTCAAGGGTGATTGGTGCGTCAAAACAGGAAAAGGGAGGGCCTGTTTAATGGACACAATTTTCAAAAAAGACTTGTTTTTTTCAAGATCTTTTTCATAGCAACAAACCCGTATTGAGACAACCCCCTTTTAATACAATTAAAAAAAAAGAAACAAAAAACAGGTGGAATTCCATCCTATTTTAAAAAAAGTGTTTTTCTAGACTTAAACTACTAAAAAAAACTTTTCATGAAAAAAATGCTGGTAAAAAAAAATTTTTTCTGAATTTTAAAAAGGAGGTACAGGGAAGACAAACCCGAGTAGGTTATTCAAGGACAGGAGTAAGGGGGCACGGGCAGAACAAAGAACAGAAACAATTTCCCCAGCACGTTGAGTAAAATGAGAAAAAGAATGCCAAGAAAAAGGCACCGGGTGGAACAGGGGGTTAACCACCATAATTTTCCCCCGTAACTCAATTGTCCGCACTCAAAAACGGGGGGGGGAAGCGCAACCCATGCTTAACTGTGTACGAGGAAGGGGGGAGTTTCACACTTTTTCCCCTTCCACACTCTGCTTCGCACGACAGTTTTCAATTGAGCGTCATCCCGGGCCCTTTTAAAAAAAAACCTGCGTGTTAATAGATCGGAACGCCACCTGGCCTCACCGCACCCACTGTAACCCGGCCCCTGGGTCCAAAACGCGGTCCAGACAAATAGTCTATGTCCATTGAAAAATAAAATGGTGGTTAAAGACCCTTTTTTTTCCCCCACTTTTTAATCTGGGGGTCATGCAGGTTTGGGCTCATGCTTTTCCCAGGACAGATATAGCTATGTCCCCAAAAAAAAAAAA
This sequence comes from Phyllomedusa bahiana, assembly GCA_025379985.1. Classification (NCBI taxonomy): domain Eukaryota; kingdom Metazoa; phylum Chordata; class Amphibia; order Anura; family Hylidae; genus Phyllomedusa; species Phyllomedusa bahiana. The sequence goes on along the minus strand of JAODAL010049359.1, from coordinate 24,007 downwards.
TGGTGGTTAAAGACCTCCTTTTTTTCCGGCATTTTTTTTAAACTGGGGGATGCAGGTTTGGGGGTCATTCTTTGGCCAGGGCGAAATAAGTCCCATGTCCATGAAAAATAAAATGGTGGTTTGAAAACCCTTTTTTCTGGCACTTTTTAAAACTGGGTCATGAGAATAAGCTCAGCACAGAACGACACCGCCAAACTTACACAAAGCTCTAAAACAAAAAGAAATGTGCTCAGCTCAGGAGCCTGACACCCCCCAAACCGTACACATAGCTCTAAAACTGCAAGAAAGTGTCAGCACAGGAACCTGACACCCCCAAACTGTACAATAGCTCTATACTACAGAGAAAGGGCTCAGCACAGGAGCCTGACAACCGCCAAAAGTACACATCTCTATATACAGAGAAAAGTGCCCCCACAAAGAAGCCTACAACCGCCAAAACGTACCATAGCTCTAACTACAGAGAAAAGTGCTCACACAGACCTGACCCCCGCCAAACTGTACACATACTCTATACTCAGAGAAAGGCTCAGCAGTTTGGGGGTCCATCGCGTTCCAGGACAGGGATATTAATGTCCATTCAAGTAAAAGGGGGTTTTAAATCATACTGCCTTCGGCACTTTTTAATTTGGGTACGTGGTACAAGACAGGGATGTGAAGGGGTTGATTTTTTTTTGTGGGTTTTTTTTAACCAAAGTGGTTTTCCTAAGAGTAGCACGTATTTTATTTTAATGTTTTGGGGGATGTTAATTTAGCTTCTCCACCCCTTTTTGGGTTAATAATGAAGGTGTTATTCCCCTTTCCCCTAGACTTTTTAAAAGGTCATCGGCCAAAAATCGTTAACGACTATCGAAAAACGTCAGATAACTGCCGTAAACGACTATCGAAACGATGACGATAGTCAACAAAATTGCTAATTTTACTAATGGTGAGGCATTTGCTTCTGGTTTTTTTTTAACGGTAAAAAGATCGTGGTCGGGGGACTTTCCTTTAAACTTTTCTAGTTTAAACCCCTGATTATGCCAAGTAAATTATTGCAACTGTACATTGTAACTTCTATATTGTGTAATGTGAATAGATTTTAGAGCTATCGTTATCCAGGAAAATCTATTTCCTTGTGTACATAGCTAACAGTTAATATTTCTAACATTTTAAATAGAAAAAAATAATTAACGGTTTGGTTTTAAAAAGGGACTGAATGTGAGCCCCCAATCCCAATGGGCTATTTAGCTCCTCTGAGTTTTGTCATGATGGTTATTGTATCATATCGTGTTTAACTTGCACGGTTAATTAAATGTAATTGTGTATGTAATATCAGCAATGCCTCTATGGGTTTGTTACATTTTACTTGACAGAAAAAACAACTGAATATCCTGACCTGAAGTAACCTTATGTCACAACCAGTATATTGTGTTACACTCATTGTAATGTGTATTATGTCCGTGTTGACCATAGCAAATAGGGTATAGCTTTTATGTTCTAAGCAGCACTGGAGAAAGAAATGGTCGGCCGTGGGTGGCTGCTATGTACTTAGGGTTGTCTCATTATGTACAATACCTAACCCCTAACAAGCCACTGGAAGGTTTTAGCTGCCCATTTTTCAGGGCACTTCTAGGTTCTTAAAGCATCTGGGGCCCTTTGTATTCAAAACAAGCAAATGGACCAGCTTACCCCTTATCTTAGTGGCCTCCGCAAGTATCCCGGTCAGAGTAACCCGTGTGCAGTCCAATAAGAAAGGGAAAGGATGATACAGCGGTGGCCAAAGCGGTGAATAAAACCGAAATCCTTTATTGTAGAATCTTTAAAAATCCAGCACTCCAACTAAGCACAGCATACACCCAGATGGTATCTCCGACGCGTTTCAGATGCAAACTGCACCCTTAATCATGGCATGCTACTGCTACCAAACTCCTAAAATATATACTAAAATAACAATGAGAAGGTGCGCTCACCTGTTGACAGCGGCTCGCTCCTCCCAACCTTCATTGCGCTAACTTCCGGACCGCCATCAACTGTGGACGTACTAGCCGGACACAGCCGGCTAAACGCACATCATCACGACAACAAAGCGCACGTCGTGACGGCCCGCAGACCACACGGCGTCTCCAGGAAGTGACGCATACAATTGCCTAGGCAACAACTACCCGTCAAAGAGGCCAAGCAAGGCGTCTCCAGGAAGTGGCACGGAAGTTTACCTAGACAACGGCAGACAAAAATTAAAGCTATAATGGAAAGGACGGACCCGACCGTGAATGTCACGGCCGGGTCTCCCATCCAGCCGAATGAAGGGAGAACGAGCCAAGGAAAAAACACGTGAGGCCACCAGTATAAAAATACATGCAGATTAGACAAGCAAATGCAAGAAAAAAAGAGAAAAAAGAAAAAAAGGAGAAGAGAAAAATAATAATAATGACAATGATCAAGGATAGAACAGCACTGGGAAATTTACATTGCAGGTAAACAAGATAGTTCTTCACTTCATGTATAACATGTAATAATCCCTGGACAAATATAATCAATAACCAAATAAATACATGAATACCTATTTTTTGCTTTTTACTCCCTGCACAGTCACCCCCCTCTTTATGAATCCTCACTAAGGGCATGACCAATGAATACTTTTCATTCTCTTTTAAGATTTAACCCCTTAGGAACCGCAGTATCCAGGACAACTATCCAATATGCCTCTTTGTCATGTAGCATGTGTCCCAAGTCTCCCCCGCGTTTGGAACCCAACACCCTGTCTATACCCATGATTTTTAAGCTGCTGAAATTCCCTGTATGTACATCCCGAAAGTGATTCGACAATTGCAATCTATTACGTATGGAGGTGTTCGTAATATCGTTGAGATGTTCCAAAATACGAGTTTTTAATCTACGGGTGGTACTGCCTACATACTGGAGATTACACACAGTACAGGTAGCTAGGTAAACGACATGGTGTGAATTGCAATTAATAAAATTGCGAATGGTGTATGTTTTCGTTTGTTGACTGTTGTGAAACTCCCTACCCGAATTGACAAATCCACAAACCCTGCAGGGGTGAGAACCACATCTATAAAAGCCTTTATGTCTGAACCAAGTCGGATTATGTTTTTTTGAATTAATGACATTGGGAGCTTATAATTTTTTCTTTTTTCTCTTTTTTTCTTGCATTTGCTTGTCTAATCTGCATGTATTTTTATACTGGTGGCCTCACGTGTTTTTTCCTTGGCTCGTTCTCCCTTCATTCGGCTGGATGGGAGGACCCGGCCGTGACATTCACGGTCGGGTCCGTCCTTTCCATTATGGCTTTAATTTTTGTCTGCCGTTGTCTAGGTAAACTTCCGTGCCACTTCCTGGAGACGCCTTGCTTGGCCTCTTTGACGGGTAGTTGTTGCCTAGGCAATTGTATGCGTCTCTTCCTGGAGACGGCGTGTGGTCTGCGGGCCGTCATGACATGCGCTTTGTTGTCGTGATGACGTGCGTTTAGCCGGCTGTGTCCAGCCAGCACGTCCACAGTTGATGGCGCTCCGGAAGTTAGCGCAATGAAGGTTGGGAGGAGCGAGCCGCTGTCAACAGGTGAGCGCACCTTCTCATTGTTATTGTGGTATCTATTTTAGGAGTTTGGTAGCAGTAGCATGCCATGATTGAGGGTGCAGTTTGCATCTGAAACGCGTCGGCAATACCATCTGGGTTTATGCTGTGCTTAGTTGTAGTGCTGGATTTTTAAAGATTCTACAATAAAGGATTTCGGTTTTATTCACCGCTTTGGGCACCGCTGTATCATCCTTTCCCTTTCTTATTGGCCCTTTGTATTACATTTTTCTCAGTAGGACTCACAGCATCTTTTAAAGCAAAAAAAGGAATATGTTTTTAACACTAATTTTACACATTTTTGGCATAGATACTGGCCATCACCTGAGCAGTACCATGTATAGCACTCCTTTATATGGAGCAAATATACCATACGTATTACAGTCTTACTGTTCTTAAAAAACTCACAATACCAAGACCATCAATCTCAATAATACCACTATATAAGGCACCAACCGCATAAATACAACACAATGGTTGAGGGTAGGGGAAGGAGTGGGGAGTACAGGCTACAGAAAAATTTCTTGGGGGGGGAAAAGAGGACCAACCCTCTGGAGATTGTATTGCAGCTGTGGCCTGTACAACCTAGGATCATTTTATGAGGCCTGAAGACTGTCTCCTGAATTCCCAGAAAATCAACCACAACCATGAGCGGGCAGGAAATAGAGTTGAGTATGGTCATGTTTTTTGTAGTTTTTCTATTTTCTACAGGTTTCCTTTTGGACTATGTTGAACTACTTTGGACAAGGGTTGGAACCATCTCTTTAACCTATTGCTGACTGACCGATAACTATAAATGTGTGGCTAAGGGCTGCATATTTCTGCATGGACACTAAGGGTATGTTCACACAGCGTTTTTGTTGGGCATAATTCAGTGGGTAATTACGCTACAGTATGCCCCGCAAATACGGTAATCCACAGCTCTCATTGACAGCCATTATTACCTGCCATTTTCCTATACACGTATTATACGGCGGGAGAAAGATGTGACATGTCACTTCTTCCTGCCGCTTAAGCATCGGGGAAAATTAATGTTAATGGGAGCCAGCACAGGGCGTTTTAGAAGTATGCGCTGACCAACGCATACTTCTAAAACAGGAAACTGAGTCCCAGGAGCGATCACGTGAGTGACAGCTCCATGGAAACAGAAGAATGTCCAGGTGGAGGATAAAAAACGCTTTATTAGAACCAATATAAAATAGAAGCCACATGGACAAAAGACAGACACGTTTCGGGCGTAAATGCCGCCCTTGCTCACTGTAGCAGTGAGCTACATATACTATACTGCCACGGTGTGTCTGGGTCATCTGACTCGTCTTCCTCATATCCCTCTACCTCCTCCGGCTGCTCCTGCTCCTCCTCCTCCTGACACCTGAGTAGAAAAACCACTCATTTCGCCAGACACTGCTTGTGCGCTAATATCTTCCTCCTCCTCCAGTTCAGCCCCCACCCGACTCATGTGGTAATGAGATGTAGTCGCCACGTCTCCCGTCACCTGACCAGACAGATTTTGCAGCATCTGTTCCAAGACCTGAAACAGTGCAATGACGTTATTCATCCCGTAGTGCTGGCGACTGACAAATAATGAGGCCTCCTCAAAGGGCCTGAGCAAACGACAGGTGTCAAGTATGAGCTGCCACTGGCTGACATCAAAATTACACAGGGAAGTACTTCTGTGCTCTTGGATCATCAAAAAATCATTAATGGCCTTTCTCTGTTCATACAGTTGGTCCAAAATATGAAGGCTGGAATTCCAATGGGTGGAAACATCGCATATCAGCCTATGTTGGGGGAGGCCGTTCTGCCACTGCAGCTCAAGGAGGGTGTGCTTGGCTTTGTAGGAATGGATGAAGTACATGCACAGTTTCCTGACCATTTTTAGAATGTCTTGCAGATTGGTGGAAGATTTGAGGAACCGTTTGACAACCAGATTGAACACGTACGCCATGCAGGGCGCATGGATCAGCCCATCTTGGTGCAGCGTGGACACCATGTTCCTTCCATTGTCTGTCACCATGGTTACGATTTGCAGTTGTCATGGAGAAAGTCACACATTGATTTTGTGTTGCATGATACGGAGTAGTTCCTCCCCTGTGTGAATTCCTTTGCCCAGGCAAATCAGGTGTAGAATTGCGTGACACCGTTGTGCCTTGCACATGTGGTAAGATGTAGTATCACTTAGACTTGTGGAGGCTGAGGTGGTGATGGAGGCTGAGGTGGTGGTGAAAGTGGAGGCGGACATTGGCGCAGGATCAGCAGTTTGGCAACATGAAGGAGAAAGCGACGTCTCCTGTCCAAGTTGCTGGTGTGGCTGGGCAGGAATCACATTCACCCTGTGGGGCGTAAAGGACATGTACTGTCCCTGACCGTAGTTATAGCACCACGCATCCGCACTGCCGTGCACCTTGGAAGACACTGATAGACTCAAGTACTGGCCCACCTTCTATTCTACATATTTGTGCAATGCTTGTACTGCCTTTTTCGAAAATAAATTACGGCTTGGGAATCCACCTCGGCTCAGTAAAAGCCATTAGTTCTCTCAACAGTGCAGAGTCCACACCCCTTGGAAAGGAGGGACTGCAGTACCAAAAACTTGAACAGGAGCACAGCCAGCTTCTGCACCTTAGGATGGTTGGACACATACTGATGTCTCTTAGCAATCGCCTCGGTGACTGCTGGCACCATGAGTGGCAAGGAGCAGGAGCATCTGGACCGGTAGATGATGGGAAAGAGAAACAGCTCACTTCGGCAGAGGTGGTGGAGCCTTCACTGCCTGAAATGGGAGGCGTGCCACTGGGTGCTACTGCTGCGGCTGGATGGACCACCACGTCTGAGAAACGTTTTTCCCAGGCCACTGGATGGCGACACTGCATGTGTTGACACTGGGCCATGGTGCCAACGTTATCTCCCTGGTTATACTTCACTTTTTGCCCACAGATTCTACATATACACATGTTCAGCTCCTCCGGTGTCTTGGCAAAAAACGACCACACCGCCGAGTAGGTGATTTTACTGCCAATGCACCGCACTAACTGACTACTACCACCGCCGCCTAGGTGAGCCCCTGTGCCGCTACTTTCCTGGACCTGCAAAGCGGGTGGTCTACCCCATGACTATTTGGCTCCTGACCCACACTGCTGCTACCCTGCTGACTCATGGCCCCACTACCGACTTGCTGGCTGTGCCACTGCCTGACGCTCAAGCTGATGCCCTCTTCTTCTGATGATGATGATGAAGCCCTTGCTTCACCCGGCTCCCAAAATGCGAAATCAGCAAACAATCGTCATCGATAAGTTTTTGCCCTCACTGCGTCCTCCTCAACGGTCTCGGTATGCAGAGCCTGACCTCTCGCAACATAAGCTCCCATGCCACTCTCCACATCACTACTTGCCCACCTACTGCAAGAAGCAGGGGATGTCTGCCCCACCTCTTCACTGCCATGTAGCTGCTGACTGTCCTCAAATAGTTTGTCCTCACTGTATTGTGGCGCAGAACCCAGACCACATCGTAGTTTTCTGGCTGAGGGAACAGAATGGGACAGAGGCGGTTTGAGGACAAGTGAGGGACCCTGACTGGCTCCCGGGCAATGCCAACTAAGGGTTGTGTTTGATGAACCCACTGACTCTTGGCTGGGGTTGTCATATGTCATCTAGGAGGAAGTGGATGACCTAGTCAACCAATCAAGAACCGTTGGCTTGGTGATCAACACACGACTGCTAGATGACAATGGTAGCTCTGGCCTCACCGAGTCACCCCTGCTGCAATGTCCCCTTAATGTGCTGTGACCTGTGCTTGCTCTAAGAACATTTGTGCCACTGCCACTCGCGTGTGATGGGCCTGCTACCTCTCTGTCTGACATACTGTTTGATCAAAAATGTACAATACAACAGACTCTGTTTAATGAAGATGTTTGTATATGATAAATACACCCCCCTGTATTTGACTCCCTTATTACCCCACAAAAAGGGGATAAATTAACCCGGTTAAAAACACCCTACAAAAAATAACCAGGGATTCGGCGTTTAGGGGGAGATCCCCAACACACCCTGATTTGACCCCTAATTACCCCAAACAGAGAATAAATTAAACCCTTGGGTATAAAATTTACCCTACACAGTAAAACCAAGGAATTCAGGTTTATGGGGGCGAAATACACAACCCTGTATTTGACTCCTTATTACCCCACAAACAAGGGGAAAATTAACCCCTTTGGGGTAAAAAAATACCCTACAAAAATATCAAAAAAAACACGAAAGCTGTTGGACAAAACATATAGCTTTCTTAAAATTCTTTATGAATAGGTGTATAAAAGAATAGTTCTATGAAACACCTTGGGAAAAGAAAAACATATAAATACGTGGCATACTTAGCTGTACAACATCTCCTTTAGGAGATTAAAAAGGAGTCCCTATGACTGTTGGGCCGATCTTTCTGGGAGCAGCTCAGTGCCGCCATGAAGACGCGACGTTTGGGAAAGGGGTAGCCTTTCCCTTTTTCAAGATGCTAAAAGGGCAACCACCCTTTTTATTCACTGTCCGAATCACACGGGTTTTGTATTTTACAAAACCTTTAACAAAAAACAAATATTGATATCACTGCAAAAACAATACGAAAAACTAAACTTAAAACTAAAAGGTAAGAAGAACATTTAATTTGTGCATAAATTAAGGTAGCAACGTAGACAAAAGATTAAAAAACCCTTTTGGTGCAAATTGTGCCCATTTTTTGAAACCCATACGCTTCCCTCTTAATAACCTTTTTTTATTTTGACTTGTATCGAGACATTCATTTTGTTCAAGTACAAAACCAACGAAGTAAAATTTTATTTTGGGTGTTCATTGAAGTGTTTCGCTACCGTATCTCACCAAATTTTGTGGGTGCTCTGAGTTTCTTTTTTATTTTAAAAATTTCTAAAAAGAAAATTTATGTTCCCCTATCCAAATTTTCACTGGGGGCGGGTCTGCCCTAATACCATTTGTAATCCCTTTTAACATTAGTTACATTTTGCTATGCAACTGAAATTTACTTTCAAGGGTACTCTTTCCCCTAAAGTGGATGTTTAATGTGGAACCTTTAATAATAGCGGAACATTTGTTGCACGATAACAAGGGAGTTTTCCCATTGCATTTAGCGAAGTGTTTTTTTCTGGGATCTAACAGGGCACATACTAAATGTATAAGGCATTGCCTTTTTTTTTTGCCCCCCTTTTTATATTAAACCGTGGTTTTTTCCTAAAACAGATTCCAAAAATTTTGGGGGAAATTGAAAACAAGTGCCATTATGATTTAATGGCATTTTTTTAATGTTGGAATGTTTATCGTACGTAGAATAAAATTTAATCTTGACTTTTTTTTAAATATTATTATTTTTTTGGGAAAATTTTCTTTTCTTTTTTTTGTTCTTTTTTTCCAAAACCTTTCTGCCCAATTTTTTTTTTTTTCAATGTAGCCCCCCGTTTCACAAATTTATTAACAAATTTCCCCCGCATTTTAAGATCGTACTATTGATATCGAAAAAAAGCGCGTGCCCTAAAATCTTTTGGGGTTTTTGGGTATGCCATAAAATGCTGAAGGGGCATGAAAGCATGATCATGGGAAGTTTTTGCGTTCTGTGGGTTTAGAAAAAATGTCGTTTGAAATTATTACGCTTAGATCCCAAATGTTTTAAATTAGGTACTTTGCAGTCGTCTGTATATTGATGCTAAATTAAAATCAGAGGTGGCGGGAATTTTGGATACCCACAAATTTTTTCAGCTGTATCTCATTTCCCCCCTCCAAACAAAAGACCCAGGGCAAAAACGCGCCCAAACATCTTTATATATGGGAAAACTGTGATGTATGTACATGATCTTTTTTCAAATTGTCATGAAAAATTGGCTGCAACGCGACAGGCGACCCATAGATGAACCTTGTATCTGTAAAAAATATTAATTTCCCCAAAAACGAAAATAGTTTTTTTTAAAAAGTACTAGATCGAATAACGTCTTTAAAAAGGTAATTTTGTCTATTAGACAAAGTTACATCATGCATTAAGGTTTTTCTAAAAGCCTGTGTGCCCCCAAACAAAAGTACATTTGTATATAATGACTTAATGCAAGTGGCACATGAACGTGACGTCCCACACCTACAGTTTGAATTTTTTTGAGAAATTGGCAGTACTGTTAAACATGAAGTTTTTTTTTTTTTATAGTTTCTTAGAAAACTATTAAAATTCTGCCAGGGGCCCAGGAGGACCAAGCCCCGACACAAGGGGCCCGAAAAGGGTGTGACGTCAGATTTCCTTTATCACCCTTTTGGACAAAAAAGATAATAGGAACGCGAGGGTGGGTTACTTTAATAGATTTTCCCATATTCAGGTCAATAATCCAGAAGTAAATGCTTCCTCCAACAACAATCTATTTCTTGTTTTTATTTCTATATGGGTCGTGGGGTAATTTTCTAATTTTCCATCTAATAATGTCATTTGCTTTATTTTAAAAAAATTTTCGGTCCATGATAAATTTTGCCCCCCCCCCTTTATCGGCTTTTTTTTATAATTTGCTGCCTTATTTTGTGATAAACCCTTAAGTGCTCTAGTCTCAGGAGGGAAAAGGTTTCATGGAATACGGTTTTCATTCTTCCTTTTTTGGTAACTTCTTGGTGACTAATTTAAAATATTTAAAGGCAGAATTTTTGAACAATGGTCGAATTGGGGTTTTTTTTTAATTAAACGGTTTTTTACAGTCTTTAAAAATTCTGACTACTTGGTTTATTTTAATTTTAGAAAACTTCAGTCAAAAAAGACCACAAGTTTGTAGAAGGGCCACTTGAAATTAAAAAAAACTTTTGTTTCACGGAACATAGTTTAGTCCCTTATTTAGAACTTTGGTTTGTTCAACTGTCAACGTAATGTGTAGAAATGTTAATTGCTAACGATTCTACTTCTTCTTCTGCTTTTGTAACGTTCCTGGGGGGCGACCTCGTCCTCCTGTTCTTGTCTGGACTGGGGTATTTTCTTTTGGTTCGTCTTGTGAACCCGATGCCTCTAAAAAAGGTTGAGTCTTGTTCACACGTTGCGATTTTTCGTATGAACTATCTGATGCATTACTTGACATATCAGAGGTTTGATCACTCTTCCTAGTTATTATTATTATTATTATTATTATTATTATTATTATTAACATTTATTTTAAAGCGCCATTGATTCCATGGCGCTGTACATTTCGGGGGAGGGGGGGGGGGGGGGGGGGGGGTCACATACATGATATGTCAAGTGAGTAAAACAATTAATGACAATGAATGACGTATAACTGGTACAGAGGGAGAGAGGACCCTGCCCGCGAAGGCTTACAATCTACAAGGAGGAGGGAAGAGACAGGAGGAGAGGGGCAGACATGTTTGTGGGGTAGTACAGTGGCAGCAGGGTTATTGTAGGTTATAGGCAATCCTGAAGAAATGGGTTTTCAGGTTGCTTTTGAAGCTGGTGAGAGTGGCAGAGAGTCTGATGTGTTGGGGGCAGTGCATTCCAGAGTGTGGGGGAAGCGCGAGAGAAGTCTTGGAGACGGTTATGTGAGGAGCTGATAAGAGGAGAACAGAGAAGAAAGGTCCTGTGAGGAGCGGAGATTGCGTGAGGGGTAGATAAGATTAGGGCAGAGATGTATGGAGGGGGAGGAGGTTATGGAGAGCCTTGTAGGTCATGGTTAGCAACTTGAAATGAATTCGCTGAGCTATTGGTAGCCAGTGAAGGGATTGACAGAGGGGAGAGGCAGAGGAGTAGCGAGGAGAGAGGTGGATAAGACGGGCAGCAGAGTGAATTTTCGTTGTTGTCGTTTGTTATATCTGTCTTCTGACCAGTTATACACTCTGTTGAACTGGTAGTCTTTTGTGTCTCTTTCATATTTTTTCAACTTGTTCTGTAGTAATAAAGAACGTAGTTTTTCCACGTTAGTTTTTAGTTCATTGTGTGTTTTTTCATATTGGTCAATATCCACAGTTGATTTGTATTCATTGTCACAGATTTCAATTTCTGTTTTAGTGTTTTTCATTGCCAACTGGAGGTTTCGTATAGTTAAAAGCATAAGGTCCATCGAATACCGATTGGATATGGCCGTCCATTTGTCTCTATATTCTTGATCTTCTTTAAGTAAGATAGGTTGAAGATTGCTCCTCAAGCCTCTAGGTATTCTTAAGGCTTTAAGATAATCAGTTAGAGTCGACGCATGCAGTGTTAAACTGGTTTCTTTGCGCATCAGCTGTTCCAGTTTTCTAGTATAATTAGTTGCAGGTTCCTTCTCATTCGTATGTAGGGAAAGGCCAGCCGCTTCAGCTTGCTGCAAAATCACATTTCTGTCGGCTTCCGTGAACATGAACATTTCAGCCCTGTTCACAGTAAGATTATTAATCTCATCAAAAGACATAATGAAAAGATGAGTAACGTACGGCTAGCAAGGAAAAAATTGCTTCATCCAACTATTGCAAATAATACCGTATATTAGTAGTGCACACGTAGTTGTCCCAGCTGTTGGGAGTACCTTGCTTAGACTCCCCTGTATAAACCATCAAAACATACATGAAAGCTGTTTGGACTAAACATATAGCTTTACTTCATCTTTATGAATAGGTGTATAAAAGACATAGTTCTATGACGAACACCTTAGGCAAGGGAAAAACATATAAATACGTGGCAGTACTTAGTGTACAACAATCTCCTTTAGGAGATTAAAGGTAGTCCTGTAGTAGACTATTGGAGCGATCATGCGGGGAAATGCAGCTCAGTGCCGCCATGTAATGACCCCGGACGTTTCGGAAGGTACGCCTTCCTTTCTCAAGCATGCGTAGTAAGGGCCACCATCCTCTTTATTCACTGTCCCCTAATACACAGGTGGTGTAAAGTTACATAACCTATACTTTAAAAAAAATATATTGATATCACTGCTAAAAACAATACGAAAAACTGGAAACTTAGAGAAAAATGAAAAAAGGGAAGAGAGAACATTTAATTTAGTGCATAAATTATAGGTAGCAACGTAGACTTAAAAAATTCGTTTAACCCCCTTTGGTGCGATTGTGTCCTTTGTTGCAATCCAGTACGTTTCCCCTTCTGAAATTTAACCTAGTTTTATTTTGCAAAAAAAAGGTCCAAAGGGAAATGAAAAAAACCCCCGGGCGGGCAGCGGAAATGAAGTTTTCCCAACTCCGGTAAAGGGTGCGTCCCAAAATAGCTTTATTTTAAATTAAAAAGTTTTGGGGCAGCAGTCATGGAAGGCTAAAAGCGGGGACAAAACCTTGCCGACGCGTTTCGAGCGAATTGCTTTGATCCCGGCAAAAAAAATTGTGAAACATTCACTTTTTTTAAAAAAACAACTTCTACCCCCAATAAAAAATTTACGTTTTTAAATTCCCATCCCCTCCTTTATGGGTTTAATGGAAACTGCTTAAAAGGGGCCCAGTGTCTAGTAAATTTTGAAAAAAAAACCCCCCCTAGTATATAAAAAAACCAAATCTTTTTTTGTAATTTAAACCCCCTTGGGGGAAAGGGTACGTGTTTTGATTTAAAGGAATCCAATGGGGGGCCTTCCCTATAGGCATTTTTGCCCCCCCAAACCCCCTCTCCTGGGTTTTGGTTTCTAAACCCTGTTCAATGGGCTAAAATAAAAACCCCGAGCTACCCCCATTGTAAAATTCTAAAAAAATTTTTGGCCCTCCCCCTGATGCAGGAAACATGTTTGTTTTTTATGCTATGGGGGGTTTGGGAAAAATTCTATTTTTTTAATTTTCCCCCTATTTGTGAGAAAAACAAATATTTTTTTTTGGCCCTTTGGGTGCATTCTATAAACTTATATAAACATGGGGGGGATTCCAGTTCAAAAAATTTTTGAATTTGAAATCTGTTTTTTTTTTACCTTGTTGAAAAAATTTGGTATTTTTTTTTTGCCTTTTTTGCAAAGATTCCCGGGGTTTTTTCCCCCCACGGGGGTTTAAAAACCCCCTTTTGTTTTTAAGGGCCTTTTGTTTTTTGGGGGGTTTTTTTATTGAAAAGAGTACTGGGGGGAAAATTTATGGTGCCTAGGTTTTATACGCCTTGGGGTCCCGCTTTTTTAAAACCCCTTGTCTTTGATCTCTAAACGAATAGGACCCTTGTTTAAAATTGTTCCAAATTCCAAAGAAAATTTTTTTGACCCTCCCCCCAAAATTTTCATTTATTTTGGGGAAAAACACAAGTGTATTATTTTTTTTTAGGGGGCCTATTTTTTTTTTTCCCCTTTGTTTTCCCTTCTGTTTCCCTTTAAATAGTTAATAGATCCTGTTGCTTTTTTCTTTTTGGGATTTTTTTTTTGTTTTCTTTTCCCAAAACTTTGTTGAGGGTGTATCCCCCTTTCTTTCATTTGTCATCCACTCTTAAAAATTTCTTTCAATTGGTCTTTTTTCTCGGGTACATGCCCGGGCTTGGCCCTAAAAACTCACCATAGGGATTGGGCCGGGCCCTGTAGTTGGAGAGTGGCAGTTCCGCTCGAGAAGGGAAATTTCATAAATTTTGGTTTTTCCCTTATGGGGTGCTAATAAGGGTTTCCCTGTATTGTATCTCCAGTTAGTTGGACTCAAGGAAAGGTATCTCCAATGATTCCTTTTTCCCCAGTGAACTTCAAATTAAAGGGTGATTGGAATTAATAAAACTCCATAAAATTTTTTTATGAGCGCTACATGTGCCCCCAAAAATAATAAAGAGGTCAACTTTTGTAGGGCCCAAATTAACCACAGGATAAAATCCCTTTTAAGGATTAGTTATATAAATAACATGGGTGCCCCAAACCAAATGCCAGGGTTAGATGTTAGCCAGAGATGGAAAAGAGGTTTGGCCCCCAAATAGGGGCTCCAAAAGTGTTGCAAATAGTATACATCTTTCAAATTTGATGAGTTGTGTTTTAAAAAATATTAAATTTGATAATCAAAAAAAATTCTGAAGACCCGGGTTTTCCCACTAAAATTGCTAAAGGGGAAAAAAGGGAAACGGCCCCCAAAGTGGGGGTCTGGGGCCCAAACTAGGGTACAAGCTTGTAACTTACCCCCTAAATGTATTCCCTTTTTGCCATTGTTTACCTGACATCTTTTGTAAAAACGCTTTGTTTTCTTTGATATAACAGGGAAATTTTTTTCTAAAACAATAGGTTGAAATATTGACCCAAACCTTTTTTTTTAAAAGCTCATTAAGTAAACCCTTATTTGGAAAAAAAGGGGTTTTTAATGTAGGGGGGAAATTTGTTTTTTGTGCCCTTGGGGGCGCCGTTAAAAGTTTGGTTTTTAAATTAAGGATCCTTGCCTATTTAAATTTTTCCCTTTGTTTTTCTGTTAAAAGCTCCAAATAAAAACCCCTTTTCTTTTTTAAAAGTTTATTTAGTTTTTTTTTGGGAAGGATTTATTTGTTCTTTTTTTAATTTTTCGATAGGTGACAGAACCCTTTCAAATTATGACATAACCTTTTTTTACACTAGGGTCCGACCCTAAAAACTAGGGTTTGGCCCCCCCCTTATTCTTTTTTTTTTTTAAAATTGTTTTAAATTTTTTAATTTTTTTAAGGGCTTTCATTTGACCCAAGATAAGTTGTTATATTTTTGGGTTTGTTTTTTTGTCTAGAAAATCTTATTCTTGTAACCCCTTGCAAATCTCTCTCCATCGTGCTCTAAAAAAAGCATGGGAGAGCGGGGTACCCTAGTTTTTAAGGGGGTTTAAAATTTGGGGGTTTGGGTGTACTGAAACGATTCAAATCTCCAGATTTTTTCCAAAATTTCATGTGAAATTTTAACCCTCTCTATGTAGCTCTAGTAAGGTTTTTAGGGTTAATTGCCCCTGGAAAAAAATAAAGGGTATTCTTTTTTTGGTTTCCTCTTTAAACTATGTGTATTGATTAACATTCATGTTTTCCCCTTAGATTAAAAAATTTTTTTTTACATTTAAAATAATTTAGAAAATTTTTTTATTAAAAATTTTTTTTTAAAAAACAGTTAGAAAAAAAAATCAAAGTCAAAATGAAGGTGCAAAATTGAGACCCTGTTTCAATACTTCACATTTTTTTGATTCAGTCAGTATAGTGGGAGTAAGTATCATGACTTGAAACCCATTTTCTTTTCTCCAAATAAGTACTTTTTTTTTCGGTTTCTTTTTCCCCGGTATTTTTTTTGTTTTTTGTGGTTTCCCTTTTTTCCTCTTCCCCCGTGTCTTTCCCCGTTTTTTGAGGGAACCCTGCTCCCTTGTGTGGAACTGCTTTTCCCTTTTAAAAATCAGTGTTGCAACTGTCCCTTTCTTTTTTTTTGTCTGTAAAGCTTTTCTGGAAACTTTTGTCTTTCCGGGGACCATTTTTTTCTTTTAAAAATGGATTTTGGGGATACCCCTTTTTGTTTTCCTTTAGACCATGATAGATTTTTTTAATTTTTTTTAATCTTTCCTATCTCTAAAATTTATTTCTTTTTTTTATTTTCCATAATGGTTTTTTCCAGATCATTTCAAAGTATTTTCAGTTTATTCTGAAAAATCCCTTTTAATGAATTTCCATTTTTATATTCTTGTATCTTTTTTTCCTTTTTTTGTAATTTTTAATATCAAATTTTTTGCAATTTTTGTGTCTCAAAAATTTAAAATTATGATTTAAAAAAGCGATAGGGAAAAAATTCCGGGTAGTTTTGGTTTCCCCTTGAAAAAATGCTTCATTTGCAATGAAAAAAGGCACTTTTTTTTAATCTTTTAAACCCCTGGGGGTAATTTTTTTTTTTCAGGGTTATGTTTTTAATGATTGCTTTGGAACCCCCCCCAATTTTTTAAAAATCCTTTAATTTTTGGCCCTTTTTCTAAAAATTAGTTAAAGAATTAACTTCAGTGCTTTTTTGTGCAGAGGTACTGTTGTCTTTAAATACTCGGGGGTAAATTTTTCCCAAAGTTCTGCTGGGAATTGTGGCTGCTGCCCTGGTTTTTTTGGTATAAATTTAATAGAAAGTTCCTTTTGTATCATTCCGAGGGGAGGTTGGAGGTTTACCCCCAACACTAAGTTTCTGCGGGGACAGATTTTAAAAGCGGTGAAGTTTGTTTATATTTAAGGGCAATGTTTGGGGAAACTTAGAGGGGAGCGAAAAAAAAGGCCCCCAACAACCCAAATTTTAAAAAGCCAATTTAAAATAGGGGGGGGCCCGCTACCCTTTTTTATGTTTCTTGTATCCCCTCTCGAAATCCAAGAGCTTGCTTCCCGTCGACAACCCCGATCCGGGTAGCCCCGGCTCAGCGGAAAAAAACAAAACAAAAGTCCCCAAACCCAATGCAAACAAAACGCCGCAGAAAAAGCAGCGAGCATGCAAAATTCCAAATCCGGTTTAAAAGGGGGTACAAAAATAGCTTTATTTTTTAAATTTCAAAAAGGGGTTTGCCGGCAAAAATTTACTTTTGGAAGGCTAAAAGGGGGACCAAAAAAACCCTTACGGCGTTTTCGAGCAGGAAATTTTCCCCTTGATCCGGCAAAAAAAAATGTGAAAAAATTAAAAAGGGGTTTTAAAAAAAACTTTTTAGGGCCCAAACTAAAAAATACGTTGTAAATTGGGACCATCTTTATGGGTAAGGGGGTGTTTAAAAGGGGCCCGTGTTTCTAGTCAAATTGACAAACAATAGTAAAATTTTTACAAAAATCTGTTTTGTAATTTAACCCTTGTGGGAATTAAATGTTTTGATTTAGAATTTGAAAAAGGGGTTCCCTATAGGGCCTTTGCCTTCCGCCCCCAAACCCCTCCCCGGTATGGTTTCTCACAATGGTTTAATTTGCATTAAAAAAACCAAAAAAACCGAGCTATCCCCCTTTGTTGAAAATTTTATAAAATGTTTTTGGTGCCCTGTTGCTTTTACAAAGTTTGGCTCGATGGGTTTTCAGAGCCAAAGATGGGGGGGGAATTTTTCTAGGTTTTCAGAATAAGATTGCTTGACAAAAAAAAACAAACGCCAAAAAATATAACAAAAATTTTCTTGGAGTAAATGAAAAACCCTTAAAGGGAAATTTAAAAAAAAACAGCCCAATTTTAAAATTAAAAAAAAACCCGTAAGGGGGGTGCCCACCATATTTCCCAGATTTAGGCCTTATGTAAAACAGGTTCCCTGTCATTTTTAGACGATACTGTCACCCCATCGTAAAATTTTTAAAAAAAGATCCTACTAAATCCTTCCCTAAAGGAAAAATTTAAAAACTTTTAAGGAAGGGGTTTAAATTTGGAGCTATAAAGGAAAAAAACAAGGTTTAATATTTTAGTAGGGGAAAGGATCCTGTAATAAACCCCCCTTTTAGGCGCCCCCAAGGTTTCACAAAGACAAATTTTTCCCCACATTAAGACCCATTATTTTTGTAATGGGTTTACTTAATGGGCGTCTAAATAAATGGTTGGGGTCAAAATTTTTTTAAAAACCCATTGTTCAAAAAAATTCCAGGGGTTTTATCAAAGACACCAAAATGTGTTCAAATTTATGTCAGGTAAACAAAAGGCAAAAAAGGGGAAAACATGGATTTGGGTGTGATGTTACAAAGCTTGTTCTTTTAGTTTGCCTCATGACTCCATGTGGTGGCCGTTTCTTTTTCCTTCGCATTTCCCGTGGGTTTTGACCCGGGTCTTCAGGAATTTATAGTTTATCTATTGGGAAAATTTATTAAAAAAACAAAATACTTCAAAAATTTTAAGATGTATTACTATTTGGAAAATCTTAGGGGCCCTATGGGTGCAAACCCCTTCTCCAAACTCTGGCTAACCATCTACATGGCATGGTTTGGGGGGAAACCCTGTTTTTATAAATGATGCTAAAACCCTTTTTAGGGAGGGTTTTACCCGTGGTATGGGCGCTTTCAATTTATGACCTCTTTTATTATTTGGGGTCACGAATTTTTAGCGGTTCCCTCCGGATTTTATGGGGGGGGATATTAATTTTTCCCAAACACTTTTTAATTTGGAAAATTCCTTTGGGAAAATTTGGGAAACAGGTGGGAGAATTTTCCCCCTTCCCCTTTATGTTCCTTTTAACTGGGATACAGATACAGGAAAGCATTATTGCACCCTATATAGAAAACCAAAATTTTGGGAAATTCCCTTTTTCAGAGCCCGGGTAGGGTCCCACTTCCCCTTTCAGTGGCGGGGTATTCCCCCATGGTGAATTTTGTTAGGGCCAAAGGGGGGCATGTACCCCAGGAAAGAGGGGCTATTTGAAAGAAATTGTAAGAGTGGGGTGACAGATTTAAAAAAAGAGGATAACCTCCAAAGTTTTTTTAAAAGAGCAAAAAATAAAATCAAAATGAAAAAGCCCAAAAGGATCTATTAACTATGCAAAGAAACCCCCCGAGGAATAAAAGGTTTGAAAAAAAAAAATTTTTGCCAACCCTTAAAAACAATTAAAAACACTTGTGTTTTTCCCCAAAATATAGTTGGAAAATTTTTTGGGGAGGTTTAAAAAAAATATTTCTTTTGGGAAACTGAAACATTTTAAGACAGGGGTTCCCATTCTGTCAGAAAATCATAGACAAGGGTTTTAAAAAATTTCGTACCCAAGCGTAGGGAAAATCTAGGCCCCCATAATTTTTCCCCCAAATAACTTTGTCAATAAAACCCCACAAAAAACTTGGGGTTAACCCCTTTAAAAGGGGTTTTTTCCCCCCTTTGGGGGGGGAATCGCTGCAAATCTTTGGAATTTAAGGGGCAAAAAAAAAATACCAAATTTGGGCAACTGGATTTTTAAAAAAAAACATTTCAAATTCTAAAAATTTAAAGAAATGTGATAGCCACCCTGTCATATATTTTGATAGAATTAAAAAATGTGCATAAAAAAAAATTTTTTGGCTGCCCCCAACTAGAAAATTAAAAACTAGATTTCCAAAAACCCCCATAGCATAAAAAACAAAAATGTTCATGCCCTTTCAGGGGCCCGCCAAAATTTTTTAGAAAAATTTTACAATGGGGGATAGCTGGGTTTGGATTTTATGCTATTGAACAAAGGTTTAGGGAAAACCCTTTTCCGAGGAGGGGGAAAAAAAATTTGGGGGGGCAAAGGCGCCCATAGGGAAGGGGCCCAAATTTGGTTTTTAAACTAAAAAACACTAGCCCCACAAGGGTTAAAAATTAAAAAACAGATTTGTTGTATATTTAAAATTTTTTTTTTTCTTGGGGTTTGTCAATTGACCCAGGGCACTGGCCCTTTAAAACACTGCCATTTTTCCCATTAAAAGGGTTTTGATGCAATTTACCCAAAAATATTTGTTGATTTGGCCCAGAAGTTTTGAAAGGGTTTTTTAAACCCTTTTGAATTTTTTACCCTTTTTTATGCCGGGGATTTAAGAGCAATTTTTGCTCGGGAAAAAACCGGGAGGCAGGTTTTGTCCCGCTTTTAGCCTTTTCCCTGTTTTTGCTGCTACAATTTGTTTTTGAAAATAAAGCTATTTTGTACGCAAACCCTTTTTCCGGAAATTGGAATATTTAAAGTTCCCGCGGGTGTTTGGGGGTTGCTTTCAAATTTGTTTGGACTTTTGTTTGTTTGTTGTTTGCCCCTGGCAGCGGCTTATCCGGTTCCCGGGTGTCGAAGGAAGGCAAAGCTCTTGGTTTTTTGAGACGGGTTAAAAAAACCCCCCATACCCAGGTGAGGTGGCTCTAGTTTATGAAATTTTTTTTCTAAATTTTATTTTGAACTTGTTTTGAGACCTTTTACTTGTTCAAGGTTTTCACACCCAACGTAAGTAACAAATGTTATGTTTGGGGTTCATTGAAGTGTTTTTGCTACAGTAGTTCCCAAAATTTTTTGGGGGGAACGTCTGAGTTGTCTTTTTTATTTTTAAAATTTCTAATAGCACTTTTATGTTGTCGGTCTATTAGACTGAAGATGTTCTATAATAAAGTAAACCAAGATAGTTCAGAATGTTCAAGACTGTCAAAACGATTAAGTAAAAAAAGCCAATTCGATCCATTGTTGCAAAATTCTGCCTTGGAAGTATTTTCTCAATTAGTCACCAATGAAGTTACCAAAAAATGGAAGAATGTACCGTATGTCCATGATAACCTTTCCCCTCCTGAGACTAGAGCACTTCAAGAGTTATCACAAAAAAAGCAGCTAATTATAAAAAAAAGCCGATAAAGGGGGGGCAACAGTTATCATGGACCGTAATTTTTATTTAAATAAAGCAAATGAACATCTATTAGATGCTGAAGTATATAGAAAATTATCCCATGATCCCACTATAGAAATCAAACAAGAAATAGATATGTTGTTGGAGGAAGCATTTACTTCTGGGATTATTGACCTGAATACTAGGAATCTATTAACAGTAACCCATCCTCGCGTTCCTATTATCTATTTTGTACCAAAGGTGCATAAGGATCTGACGTCACCACCATGCAGACCCATTGTGTCAGGCATGGGCTCCCTCCTGGAGCCCCTGGCAGTATATATAGATAGTTTTCTACAGAAACATATAAAAAAAGAAACTTCATTTTTAACAGATACTGCACAATTTCTCAAAAAAATTCAAACTGTAGAGTGTGGTGACGTCACGTTCATGTGCACACTTGACATTAAGTCATTATATACAAATGTACCTTATGATCTGGGCACACAGGCAGTTAGAGAAGCCTTAATGCATGATGTAACTTTGTCTAATAGACATATTACCTTTTTGATGACGTTATTCGATCTAGTACTGTTAAAAAACTACTTTCGATTTGGAAATGAATATTTTTTACAGATACAAGGTTCATCTATGGGCTCGCCTGTCGCGCCTAGTGCAGCCAATCTGTTCATGATCAAGT
The DNA here is from genome assembly GCA_025379985.1 of Phyllomedusa bahiana. NCBI lineage: Eukaryota > Metazoa > Chordata > Amphibia > Anura > Hylidae > Phyllomedusa > Phyllomedusa bahiana. The sequence continues at coordinate 2,655 of JAODAL010049359.1, read as the reverse complement.
TTGAAACAGATCATGTACATACATCACAGTTTTCCACATATATAAAGATGTGGCAGCATTATGTCGATGACGTCATCATGTTGTGGACGGGAAGTGAGATACAGCTAGAAGAATTTGTGAGGTATCTCAATTCCCGTCACCCGCTGATTGAATTTAGCATCAATATACAGACGACTGCAATAGAATACCTAGATGTTAAAATCATTAGGGATCTAAGCAGTAATACATTTCAAACGACATTGTATTCTAAACCCACAGAACGCAACAACATTCTCCATCGATCAAGCTTTCATGCCCCTTCAACATTTTATGGCATACCCAAAAGCCAAATGATTAGGGCACGTCGCATTTGTTCAGATATCAATATGTACGATCTTAAAATGCAGGAATTAGTTAATAAATTTGTGAAACGAGGCTACAATGAGAAAAAATTGGTACAGATAGGTTCGGAAATAAGAACAAAAAATAGAGAAGAGTTCCTCCAAAGAAAAGTAATTAATAAACAACAGTCAAGATTAAATTTTATTTCTACGTACGATAAACATTCCAACATCATAAAAAATGCCATTAAGCATAACTGGCACTTGTTACTATCTGACCCCAAGTTTGGACATCTGTTCAGGGACAAACCACGGTTTATATATAAACGAGGCAAAACAATAGGCAATAGCCTTATACATTCAGATATGTGCCCTGTTCAGACTCCCAGACAACAAACACTTCGTACTAAACGCAATGGAACACATCCTTGTCTATCATGCAACAACTGTTCCGCTATTATTAAAGGTTCCACAATTAAACATCCACATCAGGGACACGAGATACCATTGAAAGGAAGTTTCAGTTGCACTAGCAACAATGTAATCTACATGTTAAAGTGTCCATGTAGCAAATGGTATGTAGGACAGACCAGCCACCCAGTGAAAATTAGGATAGAGGAACATAAAAGTGCTATTAGAAATTTTAAAAATAAAAAAGACAACTCAGACGCACCCACAAAATTTGGTGAGACTACTGTAGCGAAACACTTCAATGAACACCAACATAACATTTGTGACTTACGTTGGTGTGTACTTGAACAAGTGAATGTCTCAGATACAAGTCAAAATAAAACTAGGTTATTACAGAGGGAAGCGTACTGGATTGCAACAATGGACACAATCGCACCAAAGGGGTTAAACGAATCTTTAAGTCTACGTTGCTACCTATAATTTATGCACTAAATTAAATGTTCTCTCTTACCTTTTCATGTTCTCTAAGTTCCAGTTTTTCGTATTGTTTTTAGCAGTGATATCAATATATTGTTTTTAGTATAGGTTATGTAACATACACACCTGTGTGATTACGGACAGTGAATAAAGAGGATGGTGTGCCCTTACTACGCATGCTTGAGAAAGGAAGGCGTACCTTCCGAAACGTCGCGTCATTACATGGCGGCACTGAGCTGCATCCCAGCATGATCGGCTCCAACAGTCTACTACGGGACTACCTTTAATCTCCTAAAGGAGATGTTGTACAGCTAAGTACTGCCACGTATTTATATGTTTTTCATTGCCTAAGGTGTTCGTCATAGAACTATGTCTTTTATACACATATTCATAAAGATGAAGTAAATCTATATGTTTAGTCCAAACAGCTTTCGTGTATGTTTTGATGGTTTATACAGGGGAGTCTAAGCAAGGTACTTCCAACAGCTGGGACAACTACGTGTGCACTACTAAAATACGGCATTTTTTGCAATAGTTGGACCCTACAGAAATAACCAGATGGGATTCAGGCGTATATGGGGCTGAGATACACACACCCTGTATTTGACTCCTAATTCCCCCACAAACAAGAGAATAAATTAACCCTTGGGTATATAATACCGTACACAGTGAACCAGATTGAATTCAGGCATATATGGGGCTGAAATACAAACACCCTGGAGTTTAGGGAGAACACCCCACAAAAAAAAACAAAAAAAATAAAAACCGCTGGTTCAGGAACAGGTGTGTATATGACACACACTTGTGAAGGTCTTTCACCCCAGTCATTCAAAAAATTAGTTTGTTTTTTAAAGAGTGCAATATAGTGCTGCAGCAGATTACGCTTTTGGGGGAAAGGGGCCATGCAAATGTGGAATTTTAACATGGGATCCGTTTTTTAAGAGCTGTAAGTCACAGAAGCCCCTGGCTCTGATTGGCTTCATGTTCAGTGTCATTGAGGGTTTTCTTTCTTCCTCCCCGATTTTTCCCTTCCCGATGTCACGCCATGTGCTCGCGGGCCCTTTTAGAAAAAAGATGATTCTTTTTCCCTAGAAGTTTCCCTAAATTCGCCCTTTGGCAAAAAGAAGTTTTCCTGAAATTCAAATGAATTACATTCGTTAAACCATTCGCCCCATCATATTTTTGAGCAAACTCTATTTCATACCCGTGAGCGAGTATAAAATTTGACCAACCTTGTGTTTTGAATGGCCCCCAATTTTTCAAAAAATTCGGTTCGGTCATTGCCGAATTTTTTGACAAAATTGTTCGGACCAATTACTTCGGGACGAAAACCTTAAAAAAAAGCTATTTCCAGGCTGCCCGGCCTGCGGGTCTGTAGAACGTGTTTTCCATCTTAAAAATGCAGAGGGAGTTGGTTTGGTTTCATACAATGTTTGTGTTTTAGTAA
>JAODAL010049358.1:0-28252 GCA_025379985.1 Phyllomedusa bahiana | reverse complement strand
CAGGCTAAAATTTAATTTTTACTCATAATTTCTAAATAACTTTTGTTACGTGACAACAAGTAAGCATGGTTTAAAAAAGACCACCTCAAATGCAATATCATAGACCTGCTCTAGGAAGAACCCACCCCTGTACCCAAAAACATAGCCTTAAAGGGGTTGTCTCGCTACAATGATTGGGTTTTAATTAAAAGATCTTTAAAAAACAAGCAGCTTTGCAATATATGTTCATTACAAATGTCCTACTGATTTTGAGTAGCCCTGTTAGTAGTACTACATCAGCTTCTCAAATTTCTATAGCAGCCGACCTGTTGATCCTTATCTTACTGGCTGTCAGGTCTGTATGACTCATCACCTTTGAAGACAGGTCGGAGCAGAGAGCCCCTCCCGCACAGAATGCTTCTGTAGTGTAGGGAGGAGGAGGGAGGACTCTGGCTTCTATGTCCGTGCTGCCTGGATTAACCCTGTGTGTGCCTGCTTCCTCCTGCTCTCTACACAGATTGAGCAGAGATTAGGCTGATCAATAGATGTGACAGCAGTGACCCTGTTTGTTACTATAATCATGATGTCTGTGGAGCTGTAACTATAATAATACTATACAGATTGTGACAGTTCATGCTGTGCTGTACTAGGGATACATCCTGAGTAACACTTTGCAGCTTTCCTGCCTCTGTTCTGAGAGGGTTTGTTTGTTGTTGCTGGAGATGTGGAGATATGTAAGCTAAGCAGAGGGTATAGGAACACTATTAGCAATCATAGACCTCTCTAGGCAGGCACACACAGGGTTAACTCTGGCAGCAATCCCCCTGCTGTATCGAAGTTACGGGCGGATAGCTGCCTGTGTGCTGAGGGGAGGGGGGAAGAGGGAGGGGGGAAGAGGCAGAGAAGCTAGCACGCCCCTCAATTCAACTCCCATTCACAGACAGAGGCTGAAAGCTATTAATGAGACAACTCCTTTAAAACAAGTGTAACCAAAACCTTCATAAAAAATAAGGTACATCCCTTTCAAACTCAGAGGATCAGGACTCAAAATAAGCCTGAGAAAACCCACATGGACCCCGGCGGCACAGGTGTTAACCAATAAGTGTAAAGAAATAAAAAAAAAAACGAGATTGAAAAAACAACCACGTGTCACGGTCTATGAAGCCGAGGAGCTCGCATCAAAAAAACAAGATTGCAGAAATGATCAGCAGACAAAGGATGACATTTTTATAATAATCTAACTAGATTGAAAAAATCCTAGAGAATGAGAGAGAGAAACCAAAAACTCCCCATATACACAGAAATAGACATGTATGGCGACATGCAGGAAATTTGGCGTTAACACAGTGGGTCATAAATCAGACGCATTCTAGTGCTAGGGCAAAATTTCTGGATCAGGTATACCACTTTGAAAGTGGTTTACCTGTTGCAGCTGTAATGTGCCCAGAAATGCCGTAACGAAGCTATAAAGATGGAGCTTCCCTCCGGTTCTTGTGCGGCCGCCTCCGTGGAGATGTAAAAATGTAAGAACGGGGTTGTGACTGATATCAGGCTGACAAGACACCAGATATCTGGCGCAGCCCCGTTCATACATGTCGCCCATAATGAGCAGCAAACTTTTACTAACTTTTCCCTGGGACCCAATGGCCTTTTCATTGGAATCTAACCACAGGAGTGCGTGCATAGGCCTGTAAAAAAAAATGAGTTTCACTCAAAGCGACAACTCAGAGCCTTGCTGGGTAAAGCATAGCCTATGGGATTGAAAGCGCACGCATCCGCCTCTTAATCTCAAGAAACTGGGAGCACCATTTCTATATTTCCGCAGAAAACTCCAGATAGATATAGGCCTTCTGACCATCCACTGACAGGTTCGGAGTATCCCTGGCTGCCCGCAAAATAGAGTCCCTGTCCCTATAGTGTAGAATTTTCAATAGCATGGGACGAGGAGCTGCTTCTTGGAGCAAAGGTCGGGCTAGTACTCTGTGCGCCCATTCTATGGCAAAGAAAGGGGAAAGAGAAGTGTTGTAGTTAACCATTTTTCAAAGAATGACTGGATCTCTACCTTTTCTGGTATCCCCACCAATCTGAGGTTATACCTCCGTGACCTATTTTCTAAGTGCTCAAGCTTGTCAAGGATCACTGACATGTAAGTTTTATATCTCTGGAGAGCATGGGCAATGTGTCCTCAATGGTACTGATATGTTCCTCTGTATTTTTGAGTCTCTCATTAACTTTATGAAGATCCTGACATACAAGCGCCATTTATGTTTAAGGTCACCAATATGCACACTTATGGATGACAGTGTGGAGTTACAAAGAGAGATTGTGGAGTATATATCTCTGAAGGTGGGCTCTGGTGACAGAGTGTCTATGTCCTCTTGTGTATGTACACTGTCAGGCACATGGGGCTCCGCTGTTACACTGACCTGTTGCTGCTGCAGAGGGATTTGTGCAGGATCAGTTACCTCATCAGGGCTGCATAAGACAGGACCTTTAGCTGCAGGCATAGTAGCAGGCTTATTAGGGGTGTTATGCCCTCCACATCCCTTAACAGATACAGGGCTGGAACAAGCAAACCTTTTTAGACGCTGCACAGCATCCTGCTGTTTAGCTTTATGGCTGAAGATGGCAGTGCCATGTTGCGTATGCTTCACCTGCATTCCAGTCTCTCTCTGCTCTTTCTTGGCACAGATCATGTTGGCACTGGAACTAGAATGTAGCTGGAGCTTTGCTGAGACCACTGCTGCACCGTAATACTGCAATTACCAGGGTCTGTTACTTCAAAAGAGCACTATTTCAGGAGTATAGGCGGGAGATCCTTCCTGCATGCCCTCTTACATCCCCCCAACTCTACCTTTGTGAATACTTTTGGCGACATGTATGAATGGGGCTGCGGCAGATATCTGGCGTCTTTTCAGCCTGATATCAGGTGCAGCCCCATTCATACATTTTTAAATCTCCCACACGCAGGGCGCACTAGAACCTTGGTGAAGCTACATATTTAGAGCTTCGTTACAGCATTTCTAGGCGCATTACTGCTGAAACAGGTAAACCACTTTCAAAGTATTATACCTGATCCAGAAATGTCACCCTAGCGCTAGAATGTGCCTGATTTATGACCCACTGTAGAGCAGGTTAATAAATCAGGTGCATTCTATGTCAGTATGAAGCGCGTGAAATTTGGCGTGTTAACGCCAAATTTCATGCATGTCGCCCTTTGGTTCTTTTTGTTTTATTCTGCTGTTATTTTATATCTACATGTCATTTGTATTTTCTACCCTATGATACCATCCATGTGTTATGTGGCGCAGCTAATGAAACTCACTATTTAAACACATGTTTAGCATTTTTAATTGTACTATGACTAAGGGCTTAACTGATAAGCCTGAACCGCACCAGATTATCCTGTTTGTGTGATTCTTTTATTGTTCCAATAAAGATATCCTTTTACATTTATGGATTGCTGGACAACGTTTTAATCTTCAACCAACTACGTTGGGTTTAAAAAACTTTTTTGTAATAACACTCTACATAGAACGTCTTGATTCTCGTTAGAAATAGGTATTTGTGTACACTGTTGTCAGGCTCAGACTGACCCACAGGGGAATAGGGAAAATCCCAGGTGGGCTCCTGAGCGTGGCAGACCTGGAGTTTCTTTTAAACTGCATATACATCCTTGGGAGAGGCAGAAAGGTGGAGAGAAAGAGGCAAAAAGCAAAAGGCAGAGTATAAAAGGCATGTACAGTCATGTACAATAGCTGTAGGGTGTGCCCCTGGAGTTAACTTCACTGGTGGGCCCCAGAATCAACTCCTCAGGTGGGCCCCCAAGAATCAACTCCACTGGTTGGCCCTCATAATGAAATTCCACTGGTGGGCCTTAGGCACCTCAGTCTGACACTGGCTGCTGTCATTAAACACAATGGGCCAAATGTATGAAAACTGTCTAGGTCTATATTTCACTGTGTTGTCCATAGCAACCAATCAAAGCACCCCTTTAATTTTTCCAGAGTACTATATAAAATGAGAGGGGTGCTCTGGTTGGTTGCTATGGGCAACAAAGTGAGTTTTAGACCTAGATAGTTTTCATACATGTGGCCCAATGTCTTGATGTTGATTCGTATCAGGTCCTAAGGAACACCAAGATCTGTGTGGCCTATTGCATTGAGCATACATATAAAGCGAGGAACATACATATCGACAAAGCCAGATGTGTGAAAAATGACATTGTTATAATAACCATACAAATTGAGCGTTTTCAAACCAATTATATAATATTTGTTCATTCAGACCATCAGGATACAATCTCTGAAGCTTAAAAATTCAGTATTATCCAAGTACTTTTCCCGTTATGCAGCCTTGATAGAATATGTTCAATTAGTGTTACTCAAATCTTGTCAAATGAACTACCATCTAGATTGAGGTGCTTTGAAGGCTTTGTTTGAGAAAAAACAGCTTTCATTTTAAACCTGTGACCATTCATTATGGCCCTGCCAACCCACCATAGTCTGTCTTTGTAATGTCAGCTAAAGATAAAAGTGTCGAAGTCTAAGAGAAGATTGAAATCATTAGTTTTTTTTATAATGGCCAAAAAAATTAATCCTTTTAAAAGTACTGTAAATCAATTTCATCCTTATGTAAGAAGTATCCAGACAAACCGAATACTTTGTCAGCTACAAAGACATTTTTCAACAATGCAATAAAAAAGTCAAGCCATCAAACTCACTTGGACAACATTATTCATCAAAATGGATGGAAAATCGACTGTTAGTCTGGTTATCACAAGGGACATCATATAGAAATATTTTTCCTTAGTATCCCAGGATTTTAAATCAATAAATATGCAACATAGTGGGTCCAAAAATCTGACTAAAAACCAAATAAAAGCAAAAAACAGCCAAAGAAATAGTACATGCATTGTGATAAGAGCTGCTAACAAAGAACGGAGCATGATGATGCAGAACCATGAAACCTGTCTGAGGGAAGCAAATAAATATTCTTCCAAATAAAAAAGATTACCTCCTTACCACTGATCCAACTGAGAAAATGACAGCCAAACATGAAACACATTGTTTAATTTCATCCCACCATCAGACTTCTTCATAAGTGTATATGAACAAAATAAATCCTGTCATGCAGTGTTATCGTGAAGTTTCTTTCCCCACCAGACAAAATTATTCAGGGTAACCACCAATGGAAATCATTCTACAGGCCCATTAGCAGAAATAATTCTAGGGGGCCCACCATTTAACTATGTAAAACATCCACGACCACTTTCAAGTAATATTGGACATACGTTTAAGAGGATATCTGGTAACTGCTTCTAAAGTTAGCTCCAAATGAGGTAGTCTTGTGCTAGACCTTGGGGGCCTGAAATATTAGGTGTACCTTATTGTGATAGAACTTAGGTCCACCAGAGGATCCTCTTGTGTTCTAGTGGGCCAGTCCGCCACTGCTCTGAGGCATCGGGTCAGTCACCTGTGTCATGGAGGCTGGCGCGGGTGCCGCGGCTACCCGCGACCATCCCCTTGCTGCCCGGTCCCTGGCGCCGGCTCACTTACCCGTCCACGCTCCTGTGCACGCTGCTCCTGCCTGTCCCGGCCGCCGCGCGTGTACCCGCTGCCTAGGGCGCGCACGACGGCTGGTCTGGATTTAAAGGGCCAGCGCCCCGGTAATTAGTCTATTGCCGGCCGCTGGTCCTATATAAGGAATACGCCCCCAGCACTCTCTGCCAGATTGTTGGTGTGCGTTGCCTAGTCTTGAGAGTGTTGGAAGTCCTGTCTGATTACCCATGTACCAGTCCGTTCCGCTACGTTTCCTGACTTTGCCTGTTTGCCGCCTGCCCTGACCTTCTAGCCGTCTCTGACCACGAACCTCTGCCGCCTGTCCTGACTTCCTGCCTGTCCCCGACTACGCCTCTGGATTTCGATTCTATACCACTTATTACCCCGGCTGCCATCGCAAGCAAGTCACGTCAGGGGTAGCGACCTGGTAACGTCACGCCGCAGCAAGCCCATCCCGCTTTGCGGCGGGCTCTGGTGAATACCGGGGGCTACTTAGACTCCCCTCCCTGGCGTGGCTTAACTATCATCACTTGCGGTGGTCCAGAGAATCCACCGAACCATTACAACCTGCCAGCTTTCCTACTAATTAGATACATTTCTACAGAAAAGGGAATATCTCTCCTTGGGGAGAACAGCATATAGGTGTATGGGCATTTGAATTGCCTTTTTGTACACCACTATTCATCCGCACATCACAAGGCATTATGGGAAAAGAACTGAAAGATCAAGTGCCCTCTATTGGATGTAACAAATCCTCAATTTGCTTGTGACTCACTGAGTCTTTACAAAACAAAAGGGATGTGAACCAAGCCAATGTTGCTCATCTGCAGACAGTTGTTTCATGGTTTTTTTTCCCCTCCTCAGTGCAGAGCAGAGCTTACTGGTTGGCTAGGTGACAGGCAATGAGTGGCTCATATTGCTTGAACACAGGTTAATAGAAAACTGCTTAAAGCCCCTCAGTCTGTTCTACACTATGGGGGTTTATTTGATAAGACTAGTGTAGTTGGGTTCCAGGTAAAGTACATTGAAAAAGCATGAATGCTGTAGGATTTTTAAGCTTAAGAATTTACAGCCTGTTGGGCTGAATAAACAAATGGAATTGCTTTGAAATGTATATTTTATGGAGGTGTGGGGGGGGGTTAAGAATGTAATTTCTCACCATAATTTGGTATATAATTCCAGTCCTCTATTATCTATGGTAAAAGAGCAACAAGTGGACCATATATTGAAAGGCACAAGTAATAAAATTCACCATATGCCAAAATACAAAGAAAATTAGCCCACTATTTTCACACACGAAAATTAAGTGCCAAAATACTGTAGATAACTTTTAATTAATAGTAACTAAAAGAATTAGTGAATTAAAATCAGGATCCTATTAAGTGCCTACCAAACTGTGTAAACTGGAGCCATGTATTGCCAAGCGCAACAGTGTTGCACTGCTGGCAGTAACGCAAGTGGAACTCTGACTGATAAATAGTAGGACTGCAGACTAACTATACAGTATCTCACAAAAGTGAGTACACCCCTCACATTTTTGTAAATATATCTTTTCATGAGACAACACTGAATATATGATTCTTTGATACAATGTAAAGTAGTCAGTGTACAGTGTAAAGCTTGTATAACAGTGTAAATTTGGTGTGTCCTCAAAATAAGTCAACGCCCAGCCATATATGTCTAAACTGCTGACAACAAAAGTGAGTACAAAAGTGAGTAAACCCGAAGTGAAAATGGACACATTGGGCCACATGTATGAATCCCGCCGGTCGAAGCGCTTTTTTCCGCCAGTATTCCGGCGAATCGCGCCAGATTTATGTCGCGTTCCGGCGCGCCGATACATATCATGTAAAGTCCCGCCGCGCCCGCCAGCATATAGGCGAAGTGCGTGGACATGGGCGCTGTACGGCGCTGCGCTATGCTTCGCCGTCCGAGGAAGTTGCACATCCTACTATGCGGGGTAAAAAGTCCGCCGCGCCTCGCCAGTGTGGTTGGTGTGCAGTGTGGACTTAGGCGCCGGCGGACTGTCTGCGCCGAGATCCTATTTCCGATGCAACAGGCTGGAGCGGCGAGAAATCATTCCAGAAGTTGGTGCGGAGTATGAAGCAAAAATCGCCTTAGAAAGGCTTCTACATTTTTTGGGTCAAAATCCGTCCTCCGGTCCGGGCGAAGTGAAGCAGGATCTAACATGCGAGGAAGCGGACGAAGATCGCGACAGAAGTCTCGGCACTCCGCTCTCCTATGCAGTCATAGGTGGTGATTCCCCTGAAAAAAATCTGCCTTGTATAAAGCGTGAAAACAGTGTCAGAAAGGAGCTGAATGTACAAAATACACTTCTTAAAAAATAAATTCACTTTCCCCAACTCGAGAACGCACAATATCAAGAAATAGATATTGGAAATTGCCCGGAAATAACAGTAACTATCCAATCCTGAAACCTATACATTGGTCGCATAAAACCGGCCCAATCAGAATAGGAGCGACAAAGCCCCAATCAAGCCTATGGAGGCGTATGTACCAAACAGAATAGAGCGACAAAGCCCCATTCTAAGCCTATGGAGGAGTTTTAGGAACCAATCATAATCCACGGTGGGACAGTTCAAAATACAGTAAAAAGCTGCAAAAGAGCTGATAGGCCAGAGCTAGCCGGGGGCTCGCCCTAGCTCGGCCAATCAGAATAGGAGCGACAAAGTCCGATTCTTCTAGCCTATGGAGAAGTTTAGACCAATCAAATAGAGGCGACAAAGCCCCATTCTAGCCTATGAGGAGTTTGAGACCAATCAGAATCCCTCCGGCGGGACAGTTTCAAAAAACAGTAAAAATGCAGAAACGAGCTGATATGGTTTGAAAAGCAGCGGGGGCATACCCCCGTGTCCAGCTTTATCCAATCAGAGCGCGAGCTACTTTCTCATAGAGTTTCTAATGGGGAAAAGAAATTCTGACGCTGTGGCTCTGTGATTGGCTAAAATCAAAGAGCCGTAATTTGACCAATGGGAGAGCGAGCGATGCTCCTCAATGGGTTTTGTAAAGAATCTGAAAATCAAACTGTAAATGTCCGATAATCACATTATAAACACTACACAAGTTGTCACTGTGTATATAAAAGAATCCTAATATGTTGGCTAAACAAAAAAAATATAATTCCTCCCTCACATGCAGTTTATTTTCTTTATATTCCGTTAGCCAAGGATCAAATATGGGTGCACGAAAATAAAGAAAAAAACATATATTTTAGGAATTAATAATATTTTTTTCGTATAGCCACATATTAGGATTCCTTTTATATACACATCGTGACAACTTGTGTATTGTTATAAGTGTGATTTCGGCCATGTACAGTTTGATTTCAGATTGCATTTACAAAACCCATAGGAGGTCGCACGCTCTCCCAATTGGTCCAAATAACAGCGGCTTTTGAATAAAGCCAATCACAGAAGCGCGCTCCAGAAATTTTCTTTTCCCCCGAGAACTCCTATGTATCAGAAATTAGCTCGCGCTCTGATTGTTGCTAAGGCTGTACGAGCCCCCGCGCTTCAACCATCAGCTCGATTTCTGCTCTGCCTTTACTGTATTTTGAACTGTCCCGCCTTTTCCATATGATAGTGTCCATTTTTCTCCATAGCTAGAAATGGGGCTTTGTCGCTCCAATCTGATGGGTCAATTCTCCTTCCCCATAAGTTAGAATGGGTACATTGTTCCCCGCTCCCTATCTGATTGGCTGGTTTATGCCGACCAAGATAAAAAGGTTTCAGAATTTGAATTACTGTATTTCCCCGCATTTTCCAATATCATATTTCTTGATACTTGCCTACTAGAGTTATGGTAAAATGTTTTTTTTTTTTATTATTGTGATTTTTACATTCAGCTCCTTTCTGGACACTGTTTTCCGCCTATATATAAAGGGCGATTTTTTTTCGGAATCACACTCCTGCTGCATGGGAGCGGAGCGCCGAGACTTCTGTCGGATCTTCAATAGGATCCGCTTCACGCATGTCCGATCCTGCTTCACCTGTCGCCTCGGACGGGAGGATTTAGACACAAAAAAAAACAGGTCTGCTTGTCGGAGCTTCCGAGCCCTGCGATTTGGCGAGCCGCGATGGTACATGACTCGGGACTATAAACGAGCGCTCCGGCGTCCCGGCCCGGAACGCCTACAACAACCGCGCCCCACCAGCGCCCACTGCCCGCACCTCATAGCGGGCACGCAGCCGAAAGTCCCGAACGCTGCGTCCGACAAGCGGGATTTCGGGGCTGGGAGGCCCAAGAAGTACCGCCAGAAAACTGGCGTAAAGCCCCTTATACAAGTCCGCCACATTGTGATCCAACGTTGTCAATATTTTTCATGTGGCTTGCATTATATGTCCAGCAATGCATTAACTCTCTTGGACATGGAGTCCATTAGAGCATCACAGGTTGCAGTCATTGGATCCTCTTCCATTCCTCTATGATGACTCACAGTGAGCTGGTGAATGTTTTAGAGACTCTGTCCCCCTCACTTCCATTGTGAGAATGCCCTCAGATGCTCAATAGGGTTTAGTCCAGAACATGCTTTTTGGGCCAGTACAACACTTTACCTGCATTTTCCTTAAGCAAGGCAGTGGTCATCTTGGAGGTGTGTTTGGGATTGTTATCATGTTAGAATGCTACTTTGAAGCCCAGTTTTCAAAGGAGATCATGCTCTGCTTCAGTATGTCACAGTACATGTTTGCATTCATGGTTCCCTCAATGAACCGTAGCTCCTCCGACAAACGGAGCATGCAACATTCATGCAGTCCAAACTATGACACTCCCGACCACCAAGCTGACTTAGTAGGCAAGACACACTTGTCTGAATACTCCTCACCTGGTTGCAAAAACACACACTTGAGACCATCTAAACCAAATAAGTTCATCTTGGTTTCATCAGACCACAGGACATGGGTTCCAGTAATCTAATGTCCTTAGTCCGCTTATCTTCAGCAAACTATTAGCGGGCCCTTTCGTGCATTGTCTTTAGAAGAGGCTTCCTTCTGGGACAACAGCCATGCAGACCAATTTGATGCAGTATGTGGCATATGGCCTGAGAACTGACACGCCGAAACCGACACTGCTTTAAATTCTGCAGCAATGCTGACAGCATTTCAAAGGTCTGTTTTGAAAAGACAGTCTCTAGATATGATGCTGAGCATGTGCACTCAGCTTCTTTGGTTGACCATGGTGAGGTCTGTTCTGGGTGGAACCTGTCTTGTTAAACCATTGTATGGTTTTGGCCACCGTGCTGAAGCTCAGTTTCAGGACATTAGCCAGCTTCTTATAGCCTAAGCCATTTTTATTTAAGAGCAACAATTCTTTTTTTTCAGATCATCAGACATTTCTTTGCCATGAGGTGCCATGTTTAAACTTCCAGTGACCAGTATGAAGAGTGTAGAGAGCAATAACACCAAATTTAACACACCTGCTCCCCATTCACACCCAAGACCTTGCAACACTAACGAGTCACATGAAACTATGGAGGAAAATTGGCAAATTGGACACAAAATTTGTCCATTTTTACATAGGGCTGGACTCACTTTTGTTGCCAGAAGTTTAGACATTGATGGCTGTGTGTTGAGTTATTTTGAGGGCACACCAAATATACACTGTTATATCAAGCTGTAGACTAACAGCTTTACATTGTAATCAAGTGTCATATCTTCATTGTTGTCCCATGAAAATATATAATACAATATTTACAAAAATGAAAGAGGTGTACTCACTTTCATGAGATACTATATGTATACTATATGTATATATACATATATATATATATATATATATATATATATATAAAACTAAGGATATAAAAATACAATAAAGCACAAAGTAGGAACACCTACCCGTCTCCTAAAACTAAATGTTGGAAAAACAGAATTTCATCATCTTTTCCACCGTCCCCCTCCATCCCTCCACCTGATCTCTCTATCACTGCAATGGCTGTACACTCTCACCTGTTCAGCAAGGTCCGCGCCTTGGGGTAATCCTCGACTCCTCTTCCCTCTTCCTTCAAACCACACATCCAAACACTCACCTCTGCCTGCCCGCTTCCACCTGAAAAATATCCTCTCCATCCGTTTCGTTCCAACAACTCGACACCACAAAAAGTAGCTCGTACCATGCCCTTGTTATCTCCGCCTTGACTTCTACAAATCCTTCTCTGTGGCCTCGCCATCTAGCACTCTTGCTCCCCTTTCCAAACCATTCTCTATCTGCTGCCGTCTTATCCACCTCTCTCCTCGCAACTCTCTGCCTCTCCCCTCTGTCAACCCTCACTGGCTACCAATAGCTCAGCGAATATCATTTCAAGTTGCTAACCAGGACTTACTAGGCTCTCCATAACCTCTCCCCTCCATACATCTCTGCCCAAATCTCCAGATATCTCCCCTCATGCAATCTCCGCTCCTCACACATGGACCTTCTTCTCTGTCCTTCTTATCAGCTCCTCACATAACCGTCTCCCAAGACTTCTCTCGCGCTTCCCCCTCACACTCTGGAAGCACTGCCCCAACACATCAGACTCTCTGCCCACGCTCACCAGCTTCAAAAGCAACCTGAAAACCCGGTGTTTTATTTTTATTTCTTCAGGACTGGCCCTGCTGCCAGCTTGTACTAATCCCCACAAACAACAGTCCTGCACCCTCTCCGTCCGTGTCACTTCCCTCCTCCTTGTAGATTGTAAGCCTTCGCGGGCAGGGGTTCCTCCTCACTCCCTCAGTACCAGTTATAAGTCATTCATTGTCATTATTGTACTCACTTGACAAATCATGTATGTGACCTCCCCCTCAAAGTACAGCGCCCTGGAAATACAATGGCGCTTTAAAATAAATTTTAATTAATAATAATAATAATAAATGTTTCACTGTATGTACAGCATCTTCAGGAGTATTGGGGAAAATGCAAAAAAGAACGCCAAACACCCGTATTTAAGACCTCCTATTATGATGTAAACGGCCAAGCCTCCAGCTTTCAGCTGATTAGAACATTCCTACATACTGACATCATCAGAGAGGACTGATAGGCAGTTAAAGTAGCCAATGGATAGTGAGCTATATCGCACACATCATTGAGGGCGATTTCTAATAGGAATGTATGAAATCCCCATGCGCAGAAAGTTGTGACAGCTGCTATCAGAATGGTGGGTGCATAACGAACTAGACAGTGCTGGCAATAGAAGAAATGCAGCGATACCACAGAGCAATAAATATTGGCGTTTGGTATTCTATTGTGCATTTTCATTTACACCTTGAACACGCTGAAAACACAGTGAAATATGTCACGAGGTGAGGGAAGCTTTCTATATTAATGGCGATTCTACTTTGTGACTATATATATATCTTTCAATTAATAGTAACTAAAAGGATCAGTGAATTAAACCACAATCAACATTAAATGCCTAGCAGAGTGACCTTTCACAAAATAATCCTTACCCCACGAAGCGTGGTCTTGCATGAAGCCCCATACCGAGGAAGACTGACAGTCATCTTGTGTTTCTTCCACTCGCTAATAATTGCGCCAACAGTTGTTGCTTTCTCATCATGCTGCTTGCCTATTGTCCTGTAGCCCATCCCAGCTTTGTGCAGATCTGCAAGTTTGTCCCTGGTGTCATTAGACAGCTGTTTGGTCTTGGCCATGGTGGAGAGGTTGGAGTGTGATTGGATGTTGAGTTGTGGACAGATGTCTTTTTACACATGTTAACTGTTCCAAACATGTGCAATCTATTACAGGTACTGAGTGCGTAGGAGGGCTTCTTAAAGAGAAACTAACAGGTCTGTGAGAGCCAGAATTCTTGCTGGTTGGTAGGTGGGCAAATACTTTTTGCAATAAAATATATTATTTATAAATTATACCATTTGATTCTCTGGATTTCTCACAGTTGAAGTGTACCTACCATAAAAATGACAAACCTCTCCATTCTTTGTAGGTGGAAAAAATTACAAAATCGCCGGTGTATCAACTACTTATTTTCCTCCCTGTATATGTATTAATACACTAAATTCTTGTCACTGTTCACGCCACGGTCCCTGCTATGGACTCGCAGCATGCCCCGTGTCGGTTGTGTCCCGCCGCTTGCTGCGGACATCGCCCTGGGTGTGCCCTGCACGCTCTTGATTCTGCGTCATTCTTACCGTTTTCTCCTAGACCTCGTTCTGCGCATTACTCTCTTCGAGATTTCTCACCTCAGACCTGCAGAGTTTTTTTCTTATAAAAACAACAGTTACTTTTTTAAAAAAAAGATATTCCAAATATTCATTCAATTACAGTAAAAGGAAATTGAATCAAATTCTTTTACTTTGTTAAGACTGAAAATATTCATTTCTGTGCTTGAGACACGAACAAATTAAAAGTAAACAATACACAAACTGCGCAATGTGGAAATTTCATCTCGGCAGGACTGAAAAGGTCGGAGCGACCCGAGGATCTGGGGCTATAAGCAGAACATGCTGCCTGCAAACCTGTGCATGAAATACTCAGTGTAAGACGTGGTGCGGCCACTCCATGTGACGGTGACTGAGCTGCAGAGAGTTTACTCTAAAGATCTAGAAGAAGCTCCTGAACCAGAAGTTCCTGGTGCAGGATCTGTAGCTCAGAGAATCCACTGCACTCAAATTCCCTAGAAATGATGCCAGACTCAGCAGCACTTGGCACAGAATAGAAGCCAATGGTAATGTCATTAAAAGGGTTTTCCCATCTGGCTCTTTCCTTTCCTCACAGCCGCTTCATTCTCAGGCTTCCTGTGCAGGTTGTGGGCGGGGCTTCAGCAATGACTGACATTTCAGCTGTGCTATCTATTATTCAGGGACATTAGTAATGGAGGAATTCTGTCGGTAAATGTGAGGGAGCAGAGCAGGATTTGTCTAGTGAGAGAGAAAAACTAACAAGCTGCCGATTGACTCCATTTCCATATAAATATGTTCTGCAGAGCTGAGAAGATAGTACAAGGCTGCTCCTCCTGCCAGGAAGAGTATCCTCAAATCACTGTCTATCTCCTATCTATCTATCTATTTATCTATCTATCTATCTATCTACCTCATATCTATCTATCTATCTACCTCATATCTATCTATCTATTTCATATCTATCTCTCTATCTATCTATCTACATCTCATATCTATCTATCTATCTATCTATCTATCTGTAAATGTATCTATCTTATATTTTTCTATTTTATATTGTCTGCATATATCTTTCTTTATCATATCTATTTATCCATGTACAGTCGTATACAGAAGTTTCCAATCACTATAAAAAAAAGCCCTATCTGCAGGTTTTTCTCACTGACAAAAATTTTTAAAAAAACCTTCCCCGTTTTTTGGGCCCAAAATTGGGAAACCCAAAATTTTTTTCTATTTTTCCAAATGGGAAAAATAATGAAGAGAGAAAATTTTTTTTAAGGGGCAATTTTTTATTACTTTTTGCACAGTCACAATTTCCAAACACCCGGGTTTACTTCCCCCTTTAAAACAATCTGGGACCGGGCCCCTATATAGTCAGGTCCCCTGGGAAACTTCTGATAGGTTTTATTGGCAACATCTGGGGTTAATTAAGACCACAGCTGTAAAGCATTTTATACCCCCACCAGAAACACTGCCCCTTTTTTGGTAACCACATGGAAAGTCCAAGAAATCTTTCCCAAAATAAACAAGAAGAGAATTTTTGGGCTTCTATAAATCTGGATCATCGTTTGGTAAAATATCCAATACCTGAAGGGGGGCCCCGTTCATTTTGTACAAACCAAATTTTAAAACCCCAGTAAAAAACCCAAAATGGGAAGTCCACCATCAAACCCCCTTTGAAGGAACCATTTTTTGTGTCTCAGAATGAACAAATGCCCTTTTGGGCCGACATGTGCATACAACCCAAGAAAAAAAGCAAAAGACCTTGTTTAAGAGCTTTTTGGAAGCTGGTAAATTTTGGGCATTATTCCCCATTTAAACGAATAAATTATAAACTGGGGTGAAAGGCCCTTCCCGCCAGGAAAGAACCATTTTCTGCAAAAAATACATAGAAAAGCCAGAAATTATGTTTTTCAAAAAAAACAGGAACAAAGACCTACATTTTTGGAAAACAAGGGCCTGTGGTCGGGCGAAACAAAAATTCATTGTTTTTGGGAATAAAAAACAATTGTTACGTTTTTGGGGAAAAAGGGTGAAACCAAGAACACCATCCCCCAAATGTGGAAAAAAGCCAGGGTGAAAGCAAACAAAGTTGTGGGGTTTTTGGCTGCAGGAGGGAATGGGCACTTCAACCCCAAAAAAAAATGGCATCATTTGGGAAAAAAATTATGTTGGGAAAACTAAAAAAAAAAACTGAAGACATCAACCCCGGGAAATTAAAGCTTGGGCAAAAAATGAGTCTACCAAAATGGACCAAAGACCGAAACTACTGCCAAAATGGGTTTCAAAGTTTTGGGTTAAAGGGATTTTGCCAAAAAGCCAAGTTCATTTCCTCTTAAACTGATCAGGAAGACTATAAACAAAGCATATGGGTCACCTTCCCGCCTCACAGACAAGAGGGGGGGGCCTGATTAGCAAAACCCGAGGGAAACCGGGAATAAGGGGGCGTTGTGCAATTTTACTTTAAATAAAACCTTAGGAAAAACCCGGAATTTTCTATAAAAAGGAAAAACATCCTTTCTCCAAAACCCCTTGAAAAGCTCAGCCAGGGCACAATAAGAAGTGCAACTAGGCAAGTGCGACCCAAAAACAGCTCCCCCACTTCTGTTTAGCTGTAGCTGGTCGTGGGCTAATGCAAAATTTTTTTAAATAACTAAGGCCCTTTTAAGGAAAGCTGTAGCTTTCAGAGGCTCCCCTTTTTGTAATCACATATATTTAGAAAAGGGATTAAATACCCCTTTTGGGGATCCCCCTTTAACATTTTCATCGTGGGAAAACCCCCTTTTGGGAGAAACCAAGTCAATGTTTTTTTGCGGCCCCTCAAAAAAGCCCTGAACTCAAACCTATTGGAAATGTATGGGCAAAGCGAAAAAACCGGGGGCGAGCAAGGGGGACCCCCAAACATGGTTTAGTGACACCATTTTTTGTCAGGAAAAAAGGGGCCAAAATTCCCCACCAAATATTGTGAGAACTTTGGAAGGGTCCAAAACCCAAGTCCTACAGTTTAAGTGGCAAAACAACCAAATACTAAAATGAAATGGAGGGAAAATTTTCCCGACTTTGAAGAAATTTAAAAAAAAATCCCGAAAAAATTTTTCTCTCTCAAAATAATTTTGGTTTTTAAAGACATAAAAAGGGGGAAAGGTTTTTTCCCAATTTTATGTCAGAGAGTTGGGGAAAACCTGCAGAAAGGGGCTTTACAAAAGAGGGGAGGAAGAAACCTGCAGATGGGGCTTTACATAGAGGAGAGGGAAACTGCTGGTTTCAGCTGTAGTTGTCTTTCTATCTGTTTCCAATTTCTTTTTTGAACCCAACCCAAAAATCTTTTTTATGTTCTTTTTTATCTCAAATCCAATTTTTTTCTACCCATAAATTTTGTCTCCATTTTCTATTTTTTTACCTAAGTATCCATCCATCTTTCTCATCTATTCATATATATAGTGGAGGGTGAAGCTCTGTGGTGGTCACGGGATTTTCAGACACAGGTATTAGTTACAAACATAAACAAAAGTTTTTTTTGTCTGTTGGACTCAAAAATAATAACAAAATCCGCTTCCTTCAGTTTGTGAACAGAACAACTTCTCAAACAGATAAGATAAGCAATGGAGCGGCCTCACCGGGTCAATGCACAGATTTCCTCCACACCTCACTGAAGCCTCCAGCTTTATCAGAGACTTCCACCCTGAGCTGTGTCAGCTGCCTCTTGTATGTCTGGTAAAGCCAGGACTGGAGTACTGGAGAGACCTTTGCCAACCACCTCTCTGGCTGCTCCATCAAATACCCAGACCTGAACTACCATAAGAATAAAGCGGCTCAGCAACATAACAGGCCGGCCGCACAGCACCACCCATAGCACTCACAAAGTCCAGTGTATTGTCTCTCTCCATTCTGGGGAAAACAAAGCCTCTCTCTTCAGCTCAGTTGGTTGCTCCAGCTCACTCTTGGCAGTCAAACAAAACCCAGGCTCCACCTGACTGAACAGGCTTAAATTAGGCCAGGTAAACCTGGTCTGGATACTTGGGAGCAGTCATCCCACCCAGTACCTAGACTGCTCCTGTAAAGAACCAGCCCGGACTGACTGATACCAACAGCAATACTAAACTACCAAGGTGACAGTAACCTAGGGTCACCAACATAAAACTGCTGGCTCTAACTTCACCAAGATAAGACATCTGGGTAACTCGCATCTGAAGTCCACAATGACTCTTTATACGTACATTAGGGTGGCCCTTAGTGGAAATAGTGGAACTAATTCAAATTTTTTGAAAATGCAAGGGCCACCTGTAAATGCATTCCAATTGCAAAAACAATTCACACAAATTCTCCTCTTTATAAGTGGAACAACTTCAGGGGCTGAGACATTTGAATTTACCACTTTAATTTTCTTCACCTTGTGCTAAAGGCCACCCTAATGTAGACCCCCTTGGGCCACCTCTAAATATGATCCAAAATTTAAACAAAATTTACCAAATATTTTTCTCATCAGGTGGAACGGCTTGAAGGGATGAGAACTGGAAATTTGAAATGTTCATTTCTACGAGCCTAGAATACATATATCTATCTTAAATCCATTTATTTATCAATGTAACTACAGTTGTGCTCTAAAGTTTACACACCCCGGCAGAATTTTTGCTTCCTTGGCCTTTTTTCAGACAATATGAATAATAACACAAAAACTTTTTTCCCGCTCATGGTTCGTGGTTGGGTGAAGCCATTTATTGTCAAACTACTGTGTTTTCTCTTTTTAAATCATAATGACAACCAAAAACATCCAAATGACCCTGATCAGAAGTTCCCATCCCCCCATTCTTAATCCCGTGTCTTGCCCCTCTAACATCAATGACAGCTTGAAGTCTTTTGTGGTAGTTGTGGATGAGGCTCTGCCCGTTCTTCTTGGCCTGAAGTTCCTGTAAATTTCTGGGCTCTTGCATGAATTGCGCTTTGCTTGAGATCTCCCCAGAGTGGCTCAATGAGATCAGGAGACTGATGTGGCCCCTACAGAACCTTCACTTTGTTCTGCTGTAGCCAATGACAGGTCGACTTGGCCTTGTGTTTTGGATTGTTGTCATGTTTGAACGTCCAAGTACGTTCTATGCGCAGCTTCCGGGCTGATGAGTGCAAATTTGCCACCAGTTTTTGTTGATAACAGGCTGCATTCATCTTTCCTTGAAGTTTAACCAAGTTTCCTGCGCCTTTGTAGCTCACACATCCCCAAAACCTCATCGATCCACCTCCATGCTTTAAAGTAGGAATGGTGTTCCTTGCATGATAGGCCTTGTTGACTCCTCTCCAAATGCAAAGGTTATGGTTGTGGCTCAAAAGTTTTATTTTGGTCTCATCTCTCCAATTGACCTTATTCCAGAAGTTTGGAGGCTTGTCTCTGTGCTGTTTGTTGTATTGTAGGCGAGATACTTTGTGGCATTTGCACAGTAATGGCTTTCTTCTGACGACTCGGCCGTGCAGCCCATTTTTCTTCAATTGCCTCCTTATTGTGCATCTTGAAACAGCCGCACTGCTAGTTTTCAGCTGATGTTATTTGTGGGGTTTTCTTTGCATCCCGAACAATTTTCTTGGGAGTTGTGGCTGAACATTTTGTTGGTCTCCCTGACCGTGGTTTGGTTTTCACAGAGCCCCTGATTTTCTATTTGTTAATCACAGTTTGTACACTGCTGACTGACATTATCAATTCATTGGAAATCTTGTTGTATCCCTTTCCTGTTTTATACCTTTTCCAGTAGATCCATTGCCAATTCTTTTGCTTTCCCCATGACTCACAATCCAGAAATGTAAGTGGCTGCATGAAAGATGCAAGAGTCTGACTAGATCCCAGAAACTCACTCAGCTTTTATGCACACACTGATTACAAGCAAACAGGTTACAGGTGAGGATGTTACCTTTAGTAGCCATTCAAACCCATATGTGTCAATTTCTGTGCATGTTATCAGGCCAAAATCACCAGGGGATGAAAACTTTTGATCAGGGTCATTCGCATGTTTTTGGTTGTCATTATGATTTAAAAAGAGAAAACACAGTAGTTTGACAATAAATGGCTTCACCTGACCACGAACCATGAGCAGAAAAAAAGTTTTGGTGTTATCATTCATATTCTCTGAATAAAGGCCAATAAAGCAAAAAATCTGCTGGGGTGTGGAAACTTATGAGCACAACTGTATATCTATCTTTACATTTATTTATTTCTTACCTAATTATCTTTCTATCCATCTAGCTATCTACCTGTTTCATATTTATCTATTTATCTACCTATTTATTCAATATCTATCATAAATATTTAGGTATGTTCTATTATATATCTCAAATCTATCTATCTATCTCATATCTATCTATCTATCTATCTATCTATCTATCTATCTATCTATCTATCTATATGTCTGTCTGTCTGTCTATCTGTCTCATACCTATCTCATTCTCATATCTATCTCATATCTATCTATCTATCTATCTATCTATCTATCTATCTATCTATCTATCTATCTATCTATCTATCTATCTATTCATTCCATTACAATAACAGTTACATATACAGCACATTTTATAGTCTGTAAAATTATAACATTTCCTGAAACTGCGCTCCATATGGTCAGTCAAGGTATTGCAAGTAATGATATTTTCATATTAAACATTCAATTATGTTGTCATTATGATTTAAAAAGAGAAAACACAGTAGTTTGACAATAAATGGCTTCACCCGACCACGAACCATGAGCGGAAAAAAAAGTTTTCGTGTTATCATCCATATTCTCTGAATAAAGGCCAAGAAAGCAAAAATTCTGCCGAGGTATGGAAACTTTTGAGCACAACTGTATATCTATCTTTACATTTATTTATTTCTTACCTAATTATCTTTCTATCCATCTAGCTATCTATCTGTTTCATATTTATCTACCTATTTATTCAATATCTATCATAAATATTTAGGTATGTTCTTTTATATATCTCAAATCTATCTATCTATCTCATACCTATCTATCTATCTATCTAATCTATCTATTCTATCTAGAGTATCTATTATTCTATCTATCTATCTATCTATCTTATCTTCTACTCTATATTTTGTCTGTCTGTCTATTATCCATCTCATACCTATCTCATTTCTGATATCTATCTATCTATTATCTACTATCTATTCTATCTATCTAGTCTATTCTAGTATCTATCTTCTATTATACTATCTATTCATTCCGATTAATAAACAGTTACATATACAGCAATTGTATAGTCTGTAAATTATAAATTTCTTGAAACTGCGACCAAGATGGTCAGTCAAGGGTATTTGCGATAAGTAATGATATTTTAATATTAAAAACATACTCTATGTAGAATCTGTTATCAGGAATGTCAGAGAGTTGTTTGTCAACGGAGAATTTATATTTCCATACTTCCATGTAGGCATCTTTATATCATCTTATTTCAAGGTTATGTTATACATGATGTTTCATAACAGATCCCATGTATGTAATTCTAGAAAATGTTTGTGCTTTTTCCAGCCCAGTTTATGTTCTTTAGCAAGCTTCTACTTCCTCCCACATACTTATTGTTTGTATTGTTCTTTTGTTTACTTGTAATTGGTTTTTAATTGAAGCTTGTTACTAGATTTAGATGGATGGTTCTGTGTGTTTAAATTTATGACCTAATAAGGAGTTCATTTTGTTGTGAGTAACTTTTCTTTACCACCCGTATAATTCGCCCTTTTTGATACAAATAATGCAATTGTTTCACTGCTGCAGGATATTGTTTTTTTTCACCTTTTTTTTTGTTTTCATTGTTATTGTAGGCAGAAAAAAGGTCCTTCTGCCATGATTGTGATACATAAAGAAAAGGAGAAAGAGAAACGATTTGGCCGGGCTGCAGCCAGGGAAACTACAGCGCCTAAAAGAGAAAATATGAGGGAAAGATCTTGTGGGCGTTGTGCGGTTTGTGACTTTCTACGAAAAATCATTTACTCATTACAAAGAAAAATGTTCTGCAACTTTCTAATCAATTATGCAATCAATTCAGCCATATAGTGATCCATATGAATTGGTAGGCACCAGTATACACAGGTCCGCGAGACTGTATTATTCACCACCATACTGTGACCATTATAGTTGTAGACACCCAGTGTACACCAGGCTCGCGGACTGTATATTACTCCATCCAGTGACCATATAATGGTAGACACCAGTGTACACAGGCTCGCAGCAGTATAATTACCTCCATTAAGAGACGCATATAGTGGTAGAACAGTGTTACCGCTCTGCAGATGGTATATTTAACCACCATACTGTGACCAATATAGTTGTAGACACCCAGTGTACACAGGCTGCAGGACTGTATTTTACCTCCTACAGTTGACCATATAGTGGTAGGACACAAGTGGACTCAGCTTTTACAGGACTGTATATTTGCCCTCCATACGAGACCATATAGTGGTAGGACACGGTGTACACAGGTCTGCAGACTGTATATTAACCTCATATAAAATGGACCAGTATAGTGGTAGATCACAGTCTGTACACAGGCTTTACAGACGTATATTACTCCCATAATTGACATATAGTGGTGAACAGTGTTCCAGGCTCTGAGACTGTATATTACCACATACAATGACCATATATGGTATGACACAAGTGTAACAAGGCTTTACAGACTGTATATTACCTATAACAGAGAAATTAGTGGTAGACACGGTGTTCACAGGGTCTCTGCAGACTGTATATTACTCCATACGAAGACCATATAGTGGTAGATCACAAGTCTTACCAGGCTTTACAGACTGTATATTACCACCATTCATCGACCATTATCGTGGTAGAAAGTTACACAGGCTGCAGACTGTATATTACTACATTACATTGACATTTAGTTGGTAGACACAGTGTACACGGCTCTGCAGACTGTATATTACTCTACATTGACCTTATAGTGGTAGACCACAAGTGTACACAGGCTTTACGCAGACTGTATATTACTCCTTTACAGTGACCATATAGTGGTAGACACGGTGTACAAGGCTCTATAGACTGTATATTCCTCCATACAGTGTCGCCATATAGTGGTAGTCACCAGTCGTACCACGGGCTCGCTGCAGATGTATATTTTACCTCCATACAGTGACCTTATAGTGTATGCCCCGTGTTACACAGAGTATGGCGACTGTACTATTACTCCATACTGTGACTTATAGTGTAGACACAAGTGTAACGGGCTCTGCAGACTGGATATTACCCCATGATAAGAGACCATAAAAGTGGTAGTACACCGTTTACAGCTGCATCTGCAGTTGTATATTATCTTTTATCTGTGACAATATAGTGGTAGACAGGCCACAGTGTACCCAGCTCTGCAGACTGTATAAGTACTACCAAAACAGTGACCATATGAGTGGTAGACTACCAGTGTACACAGGTATCAGACTGTTTATTACCTCCATACAGTGACCATATAGTGGTAGCTACACCATGTGGACACTGGCTCTGCAGGACTGTTTTATTACCTCCATACCGGACCATATAGTGGTTAGACATCAAGTGTACACTGACTCTGCAGACCGTATATTACCTCCATACATGACATATAGTGATAGACACCAGTTGTACACGGCTATGCTGACTGTCTTTACCTCAATTCATGTGACCTCTGAGTAGACACCAGTTGTACACAGACTCTGTAGACTGTACTGATAAAAATATATTATTCCGACTCAGTGACTATATTGTTGTAGATTACAGTTGATTCACAGGTCTGCAGACTTTATATTACTCACATTACAGTGACCATATTATAGTGGTAGATACCAGTGTACACAGGCTCTGCCAGCCTGTATTTTACTCCTTACAGAATGACCATATAATGGTACACACCAGTGTTATACAGCTCTGCAGACTGTATATTACCTCCATACATTGACATATAGAGGAGGTAACACAGTGTAACAGGCTCTGCAGATTGGTATATTATCCTCCATACAGTGACACAGTGTAGTGGTATGGTAGACACCAGTTGTAACAGGGTTTGTAAGATTTATAAGTGATCACGTTCGTTTACACTCTTGTGACTCACAGGTGATGTTTTTGATGAGTCTGTTGATTTCCGTTTCTTCTTTTTCTTCAGATGATGAACGTTGCTCCCGGCCACCACTCATCCTGCAGATTTCGGACACAAATATATTCGAATCCTGCATTTTTCAGCACCTCACCTCTTTCAACCAGCTCTATACAAATTCAAGAGAGGAGGCAGAGCGGGTAAAGCCATAGCTTAGAGATGTGGCATGTCTCTGATGGGAGGCATCAGAGGATTCACCCCCTGGAGATAGTGTTACAGCTATGCCTGTACCCTCATAATCATGTTACCAGGTAGACCCCCATTAGATAAGTATTGGTAGGCCTAGGGGTAGGTAGATGTAGGCTTCAGGTAGTTAGGTAGGAAGTAGTTCGGCCACAGGTTAGGTAGGTGATTGTTTTCTAGAGTAGCGTAGGCCGTAGTTAAGAAGGTCTTAGAATTAGGTAGGGTAGGCTACACGTAGGTAGGTAGATATGGATGTAATCTACAGTCTGCAGAGCTGTTGTTCCAATGTGTTGCCCACTATATGGTCCTGTATGGGAGGTTAAAATACTGTTGTGAGGAGAGAGCCTGTGGTGCATATTGGTATTTACTCTTTCATGGTTACTATAAGAAGGTATAATTACAGTCTACAATACTCTGTGTATACGTGGTTCTTACAACTCTATAGGAGTGGTTTTATACATTTGTGAAGCCTTGTCTACACTGGTGCTCTACCCCAATCTATGGTCACTTATATGGAGATATATACAGTCTGCATGTCTGTGTACACTGGTGTCTACTCACTTATGATAGGTTCACTATATGGGAGATCATATACAGTCTGGCAGACGCCTAGTGTACACTGTTATATACTTACTAATATGGTCACTGTATGAGGTAATACATACAATCTGCACGAGCTGTGTAACACTTTAGTAATATATGGCACTGTATGGAGGTTATATACAGTTTTTGGTTTTTTTTAGAGCCTGTTGTACAACTATATTCACAGAATATATGGTATACAGTGACAGAGTTCTTTATCTACCAACTTTTTTGAGGTAATATACCATTTGAAGGGCACATGTCTACACTAGTATATACCACTATATGCACTAATATTGATATTTTTTCAGTAATATTATAGGGGTATTCAGTCACTATGTGGTGGTAAGTAGTGGTAATGTTCTGGTGGTATTATCAGGTCCTTATGGAGTAGTTTTATTGGTAATGTTGATCTGGGTATAGTGGGATTTGTCTGGTAACAGTATGAGGGGGATATCTATGGTGAGGTGTTCACTCCTTACATTATCTAAATAACGCATGAATCTTAGAGGGTCCATGATATATGTTCGTAGTCGGGGAGGTGGGGAGAGGGTCATCCAAAAGTTTGCTATGGGGTCCAGGCTTCTATAGTTATGCCCCTGCAGTGTTCTAATGGGACATTGTGTTTGCTAACTGTGTAAGAGAAGAAAGCGCTATTGGTGTCGATATTTTTGCAATACCCTTGTAGAAAACCCTTGTGCGAGTATGTTAGCACAGCTGAAAAACAGTTTTGCTGATTAGAGAAGTATAAACTGACCTTCCTCTTGAGCTAGTTGAGAATCTGGATCTGGTTCGTTTAACTAGCAAAATGGCCAGGTACAAGATGGAACTTTCATGTGAACTCGACAGGTATATTCTTGTGCTGAGAGATGAAGGCTATTCCATGCGTGAAATTGACAAAACTGAAGATTTTCATCAATGGTGTGTACTCCTCCTTAGAGGAGAGTACAAAGGCCTCTAACAGAGTCGAAGAGATGTTGGGAGGCCCATGCTGTCAACATGAGAATACAAGACAAGCTACCATTAGAGCCTCTAGTTTTAGAAAAATCTAAACGCCCTCCTGACAGGTCTCAACTGGGAAGGAGCTTCATTAACCCTTAAGGGACCGGCATTTTTTTTGAGGTGACCACGTTCGTTTTTCCCTCCTCGCTTCTGAATGCCATCATAATCTTCTTTATTTTTCCACCCATATAGGACACATGAGGGCTTTTATTTTGCGTGACAAGATGTACTTTCTAATGGTGTTTATTCACTATAACTATAGAATATACTGGGAAAACCGCAATAAAATTCCAAGTGGGACAAATTGTGAAAAAAAAATGTATTATTCGCATGTTTGTGGGGGGGGTTTTTTTTGCTTTTACGGCGTTCAATCGTCGGTAAATTTAAGTGTTGTCTGTTATTCTTCAGGTTGTTACGCATCGGCAATACCAAACATGTAGGGTTTCGTATTGTTTTGGTACGTAAAAAAATTCCAAATACATTTTATATTTTTGATTTTTGCGCCACGTCTCCATTTTGTGTAGACCAATACAACTTTTTGTGTACTAACACAAACGGAGTCAGTGAGGCCGGAATTTTTTGCGGGCGAAAGTGTACTTTTTATTGCTGCTGTTTGGAATGCATGCTGACTTTTTGGATCATTTTTTATTCCATTTTTAGAGTGACATTGTTAATAAAATGACCAAAAACGCAATTTTGCGCGTTTGGAATTTTTTTTCTTCTCGGTGTTCAGCGTTCGGATATATGATGTTATATTTTTATAGATCGACTTTTTCGGACGTTGGCGATACCAAATATGTGTAACTTTTTTATTATTTTAATGATTTTATTTGTTTAAAATGGGGGAAAGGGCGGTGATTTGAACTTTTAATACTATTTTTTTGTACTTTAAAACTTTTTTTTTATTTTTTTTTACTGTTAACATTGAGGCACGCTGTGGTACCTTGAACCACAGGTGGCTGACGATTGTTAATAAACCTAATGCATTGCATAGGCAAAGGCATTAGAGTGTACAAAGATGTCGGTTTCTCCCACTTTCCTGTCTGCGGCACGGAAGTGGGGGCAAACTCGGCAGGGTAAGTGACGGGAGCCTTCACGTAGGCTCACCACACAATGCCCAGTCATTGGATTGGCGCAGTATAGCTGCGCTTTATTGCCGATCACGCACGGATTCGGTGCCACGGCTCCGGATTGGGTTAATTCAGACGGCGCATGCGGCCATCTTTGCCGCTTGCGCTGATGGGTTTAAAACAGCGGAGCCAAACAGCGGAGCAACCGCCGGCGATTTGCCGTAAACCGGCGGGCTGTGCGGGGGGGATCGCGGAGCGAATCTCCTGCAAAGCCCCTTAGCGGCCCTGGGACGTACTGATACGCCAAGGTTCGTTAAGGGCGTTAAATAGTATACACAAACGCCGTGTAATTTATTTCCCAAACGTTCAGTGAAGAAGGACTCCGGGTTGCTGGTTCAGGGAGAGAGTTGGCAAAAGAAAAAGCCATATCTGCGACTGGCGAATAAAGGAAAGTTATAATTTGGGCTAAAGAAACAGACATTGACAGAGGAAGATTTGGGAAAAGGGTGTTATGGATGTAATGAAATTTGAGGTGTTTGGATCACACAGAAGAACATTTGTCGAGACGCAGAACAACTTGAAAAGATGCCAGGAAGAGCGACCTGACAGCCATCTGTCAAGCCTTGGGGTGGAGGGAATGTGAGATGGTCTGGGTTGCTTGGTAGTGGTGGTAGGTCATGTGATGGTCTGGGTTGCTTTGGTGCTGGGTGTGGAAGGTATTGTGATGGGTCTGGGGGTTTGCTTTGGTGCTGGTTGTGGTTATGTGATGGTATGGGGTGGCGTTTGGTGCTAGGTGGAGGTCATGGAAAGGTTCTTGGGGTGGCTTTGGTGCTGGTGGAGGTCATGTGATGGTCTCGGGTTGATTTGGTGCCTGTCGAGGTCATGTGATGGTATGGGGTGGCTTTGTTGCTGGTGGAGGTCATGTGATGGTATGGGGTGGCTTTGGTGTCTTGGTTAAAGTTGGAGATTTGTAGACAAGGTAATGGGAATTTGAATAAGGATGGGCTATCACTCATTTGCAACGCCATGCATACCTGTGGGGGGTGCTTGATTGGAGACAATTTCTCCTGTAACAGGACCAATGACCCAAAAGGTCACCCAAATGATGCCAGAACTATTTTCGGGTAAGGAAGCAGGCAGTTGTATTCTCTCTGTAATGGAAGGGGCGCGCGAGGACACCTTATCTCAACCACAATTGAGGCTGTTGTGGGAGCTGCTTGGACCGTTTGGTTGCAAAAGTGTTCATCTAAGCCAAACAAAAACTTGTGGGAGGGGCTTCTGGAAGCAGGGTGGCTGAAATTTTCTCTGATGACCTCAGCAAAATTAACGGCTAGAAGCAAAAGGTCTGAAATGCTGGAAATTGCTGCAAAGGAGCGACCGAAAGCAAGGTCTGAAGTAGAAAATTGTCTGGGATCGAGATTCTATTCATTTTGCAACTCATTTGATAAAGAAAAGTATCAGGGAAAACAAAAAATTGACTGGGTGACCCCAAACTTTTGAACGGTAGTGTAAGTAGATAGGATTTAGGGGGGCTACAACAGTCAATATAGGTAGGCATGGTTGGGAAGGCTATTAGTGGGTCTACCATAGAAACATTACCGCTATCTCTCTATATTAGTATGGGGGACTCGGTCATATACTATGT